>VNJW01015357.1:0-65476 GCA_008042615.1 Drosophila auraria | reverse complement strand
TCGAAATTTATAGAAATTCGTTGAAAAACAGAGAAATTAAAAATTTTTGTACATTAATTTCGCCATCATTCCTATGGCAGCTATAGGATATAGTGGTCCGATTTCGGCCGTTCCGACATATATACTGCGTGCTAAAGAAATAAGACTATGCTGAAAATTTCAGCTCGATAGCTCAAAAACTGAGAGACTAGTTCGCGTAGAAACCGACAGACAGACAGACAGACGGACAGACAGACGGACAGACAGACGGACAGACAGACAGACGGACATGGCTAGATCGACTCGGCTGGTGATGCTGATCAAGAATATATATACTTTATGGGGTCTGAGATGCCTCCTTCACTGCGTTGCAAATATCATGGCAAAATTATAATACCCTCTGCAAGGGTATAATGATTTTATTAAATTGAATTTGATCTTTATTTTAGGTTTCTTATCAGTTTTTAAGATAAATTAATGCTGTTCAATCCATATGAAGTGTGTATACTGATCTGTGATCTCTTTTTCCACTCTCAAGAGTGAGTATCATTTGATTTCCATCATAAAATACAAAAACTACAAAGGGACATGATTTATTTCAAAACCCATCTTCTTATGACCAGCTCCAGAGATCCATTCGGTCAAAGATCTGCACACCAACCCACACCTTGACCGAAAGGTTAATGAATGCCCAACACAAACGATCAATCAATATCGATATTGATAATATATATATCAGATGCCACCATATATCGATCGATCTGCCGCCTACGAAGTCCGCTTAATGCCTCACTTAACCCCGATCCAAGCCATCATTCAAATGAAGTGCTCTGCCACCGATCTTCCAGGGCTTCCGGGGGCGAACTGTCAACGGGGACTAATTAGCATGTCAGGCCAGGACCTGGTCAAGGACTGGACTGGGCTTAGAGTCCTGGCAGCCTGGAACACCACCGCAAGGCCACCACAATCCCTGCATACATTCCCTGACGGATTGATTGGAATGATTAATGATGTGGCCGGCACGTCGGTGGTGTGGTTGGTGCCATTGCGTGACAAGTCTGTTAGTAAATTGAGCTCGCCCTGGATGCGGTTGTCCTGTATTATCCTGCAGCTTGCGGCCAACACAACACAACACAACACCTTTCCCGACAGCTCATCATTAATCAACCTCAACTGTACTCTCCATGCTCACTATATCTATAACCGAGCCTGTACTACTTACATATCGCGATAGTTGCCGCTTTTACCGAATTTCCGCCTTTCCCACGGCGATCTTAAATCGTTTTTAATGAAGTCCTCATCATAAACTGGACTGTCATAAGCCAGGATTGGGATGGGCATCGGTTCGGGGATCGAAACCCAGCGGTGCGTGAATTTTTGCGCCGAACTGACCACAAGAACAAACAGATTTTAATGTGGAATCAAAGGTAATCAAAGGAAAATCGGCAAAATTTATTATTGGATGCAGATCCTGCGACCGCCGATCATTGTCCTGTTACGACCCTCACGGAGTTTGCATATTTTCCTGGCCATCCCCGAGATGTAAATACCTTAAAGATTAATGAGATTTCCTTATGGGTGATTTTTTTTTCCGACGTTTCTATTCCATTTTCTGGGCTCATTTTTTTCCCTATTTTTTTGTGGATTTTTTATGGCTCGTTTAGAGATCGGCAAACAGGGCGCTTGTCTCGTAATTTACATGAAATTACTTCATTTGCGAGGGGCAGCCTTTGTCCTGCGGTCGTCGTGTCACAGGGCGATCAAACAAATCGTGAGAATGCAAATCAGTCAGGCTTCAATATCTTTCGATCTTCCATCAAAGTCGGAATTGGGCTCTAGTCGGAATTAGCTCTAGATCTGGGCCAAGGTGGTCCTCGAGGAAGTGCAGCTGCTGACCAAACGGACACGCTCGCAATTAGCCATGAAATTTTCCATCTTGCAAGGACCCTTCGCGCGGCCCTTTTGTCCTTTGGCGCTGGACAGTGAAAAATCAATGTGCCAAAAATTATGGACCTCTCGGCGTTTTTGCAATTTTCATAATAAGACTTTCGGGAGTTATGAATGGAAGGTTGCGTTTTAAAATATGAAGTCTACAGATGTTTTTATTGGGAATTTTGATGTATATTTAAGTAAAATATCATACAAAATAAGTAAATATTATAAATAAAATGTTTTTGGGTTCTTAAAAAAGCGGTTTTTATATTTATTAAAATAAATATTCTTAACTCCGTTGCTATTGTCTTTTATTTTTATTTTTAAACAAGAAAATGTTCTCTTAATAAGAAGAAACATTATTGCATCTATAAAACCTTTTTTTGACTGTTTTTTCTATTATTAAATTAATAAGATCTTAATTTTCAGAACATATAAATCTTCAAATACAATTTATTCTTAATTTTTAAGCTTTAAAAATTACATCTTCTTTAGAAAGATGTTTAAAAATATTAAAAAGAAAATAAATAAGCCTTTAAAAAGCATATTTTCTTCAGGAAAAAAATGCATAAAAAAGTAATTTAAAAATAAATAAGTAAAAGTTCCTTAATTAAATCAAATAATAAAGGATTCTTTAAAGACAAATTAATGAAGGAACCTCATTCAATACTTTCCCCCCTGCAGGCTTATCCCTTTCCTTGGTTAAGTCCTAAATTTATTTATATAGCTAAAGATCGTAGATAGGCCAAGTCCCCGAGGAAACCCTTTTTTGGGCCTCGATATTTTCCATTAAATTTTCGCCTGAGTAGCTGCAAAAAAACCCAAAAAAATTAGGATATCTCCGGCTGCATCCTTGGCTAGATGCGCTTGGATCCTGGTGTTCAGTGCCTTGGGCCTCGTAAATCAGGCTGCCAAATGTCATTCGGCGACTTGACATGCTGCATAACAAGTTTCCGAAAAAAGGAGAAAAAAAACTGAGCTGCATTATTTCGAATATCTCTCTCCGTGTTTTTTATCCTTACTATTTTTTTTTTTGCCTGTCAAATTACTTGAGGGCGCCGCCATGTCTGAGAATTATTTGTGGGTACGAAGGCCACGGAAAAAAGGACGCGCAGTCTGCGAGACGAGAGTGCAACAGGGCACGAGGGCCGCAAGATCCTTAGGATCGACAGGATCTGCAGTGTGTGCAGACAACTCTTTTTTCTGCTTTTTCGGGTGGATAAACCTTTTTTTGTGTGTGAGAAATGCAAATTCGAGAAAAGGAAAAAAGTTAAAAATTTGTTAGGACAACCGGACGGAGGAAGCGCTGCACTAATTTGATTTTTTTCCTTATTTTTTTTCTCTCTTTTTTCTGATTTTGGAAATGCAGTCTTGAGAAGGGTGTCTGGTCCTGGTTGCTCCTGGCAACAGCGATCCTTGGCTGCTGCCATTTTTTGGTCATTTATCAAATTTCAAATTCCAAAAAGCAAGAATAGAAAGCCGAAAGCAGATCAGTCTCAGTCTCAGTCTCAGTCTGTGTCCCTGAGCCTGTGTGTGAAGTGAATATCAAAACAAAACAAGGACATTGGAGTCGGAATAGGAGTCGGCCGTCGTCAGTCCTCGGTCCTTGCTCTCTTTTGCGGCCAAGTCCTTTTTCGGGGCGCGTCCTGTCGGCCTGTCAATCAAAAAGTCCTCTTCGATTTTTCTCCCTCTCTTTCCCGTTACTATATCCTCTGATACATTTCCGTGTTTATCTTAGTCTCTCAATATATTTTCCCACACAAATTTTATGCAGTTTTCGGGAAGCGACTTTGGCATGCAAATTTTTTGCAAATCCCCGAAATCCCCGCAATATTTATCGCTTACACGGCGACATCAAGTTTCGTGCAAATTAGCCACCCAAAAAACCAAAGGAACCCAGATATGTCAAGGGGTTTATAGATATGCGCTGTGTGTGTCAAAAACCCAAAGGTTAAGGCCGCCTAATGCATTCGCAATTAGTTCGCTAACCCAAACCCAAGCCCTCGCTTTGGGATTCAAATTGAATTTATAATCGATTTGGTTCATTTTTTTTTTGCAAACTCACAAAAATCCACCCCGATCCGTAACCCTTCCTGGCCCTCTGTTGATGTTGCTAATTTCGATTCTAATGAAGCGCGAATTACGAAAACATGGAAATCGTATCAATTACAGAGACAAAGATCTCTCTCCGGTATCTCGTATCTCGCAGACCCTGGAGGCCATGAAAAGCGCAAACATCCTTCGCTGGGTTGGGTTTTCAAGGGCGCAAAAAATAAAAAATAAAAAAACGGGTGGAAAGCACTCTGGCCTATGCAAAAGATCAAATAAATGTGGGCTGAAGGGTTTTGGTAAATGTTTAGAGATTCTTAGTTTTTGGCTTGAACATTTGATTACCAAGGGGGTGAGGAGGAGGAAAAGGCAGGGGACATCCTAAAAAATAAATAACTATGTTTTTACTATATTTATTGTACAGAAAATTATGAATTATGGCTTGAAGCGTTGATTATATAGGAGGTGGAAGCAGAAAAAAGGCAAGGAAATTCATAATTAAAATCTTAATATATAAACATTATTAAAATACGATATTTATTATATAAAAATTGTAACAATCTTTATAGATCCTTTTTTTGTTTGCTTAAACATTTGATAACATAGGGGGTGGGAGAAGAAAAAAGCGATTAAATCAATAAAGAAAATCTTAAAAAATAAAATACATAAAGTTACTAAATTATGTACTTAGGAAATTATTATAACCTTCTTAGATTCCTATTTTTTAGCTTAAGCCTTTAATTACCTAGGGGGTGGCAGAAGCCAAAAATCTTTTTAATTAATAAATATAATAATAATATGCTTGGTAAACCATTAAAATACAACACATAATTTATATTCAATAATAAAACCTCTCTTAAATCCACAATTGATTACCTAGGGTGGCCTTAATTTAAATGCAAGTAAACAAAATCAACATTTTAGAACACACAAAGCAGCGTCATTTTACGGCTCATTAAATATTCCTCAAGCCATCAAGAACTTTCCATCAAAACCAGAGTCAATAGACCTCTTGAAGGACTCTTGTGTCCTGACAATGACATAACACATCCGCGGCCAGCTGTCCCTTTTTGCTGACTTTTGACTGAAGTTGGGTCCTTGAGAGCGAGCGTGTCTCAGCGGGAACGGTGGCTGAAGTTTTCCACGAATCCCCGGACTCCCCCACAATCCTTGATCCTCAAGGAATACGCAATGAGAATCGCATTGCCATTATGCGAGCTCGTAAAATCGAAAGATCGACAGCGCACGTCACATAAACATGGCCAGGACGGCTGCTAATGTAGGGCACGAGTGTCCTTCTTGCCCGCCAGGCTCTGCGTCCGGCATCTGGACAAATATTTACCGAAGCTTCAGCTCGTAAATTGCCGCCTCCGCACAATGGAGAAAGAGAGGAGAGACCGAAGTCCGAACTACAAATCAGAAATCAAAGTGAAAGTAATGACGAGAGACAGAGACATTAGGCTTCTGTTTTTCTGTCTAGCTTGCCAGCTCCTGCTTCTGCTCCTGTTCCTGCTCCTACTCCTGCTCCTACTCCTGCTGATGCTGCTGCAATTGTCCTAGATTTTCTGGACAACACACGAGGCAAATCTGGGCTGAGACACCTTGCCATGTCGCCGTCGTGTGGGTTTCCTTTCTTTTCCCACCTTTTTTTTACCTTTTACCCAACGCCAGCAGCTGTCCCGAGCCGAGATCTCTCTGACATTGTTGTTTGATCGCTCCAGGATCAGGCGGATGGCCAGCACAAAGGATGCATTCGACCGGGATTTACCTGCTTAGCGGAGCAATCCTGTGTTCTTTCACCGGAAGAAAGAGAGCGTAGAGCCAAGAGAGAGCGGAGAGAAGAGAGCTTCGTGTTCAACAGGAGGTTTTCTGTGGGCAAAGAGAGTGCTCTTACCTTTCCCAAACACCAGCGACATCTGGCGGACGGAGGCTGAAACTAGCCAAAGGACATGCTTTCCCCGGAAATCTCTTAAATGGAATTTACTCTCTTTCTTAAATCTTTATTGCTTAAATCAATAAGAAATATTTAAACGAATGAAAAAAATATGATCTTATTAAAAAGTAATAAATTAAATGAATAAATAAATAAAGAAAATACGATCTTTTCATTAAAAAATAATAAATATTATAGCAAAACATTTTTGAATAAATATTTATTACTAAAATTTTTATTTATTTTTTAATTGAAGTTTTAGATTTACTGAAAAACAAAGCAATAAATAAATGTAAACATATGTTATTTATTCTGAGTTATCCATTTTTAAATTTTTCTTTTATCGTATTTTAATTTTTATTTGATTTTTTTCCTCATATAAAAATATATTTTTATATTTTATAAATGTTTGTTCTGAGTTATTCATGGTAAAGGAGATATACAATTTAATACAGAAATTTTTATAATATTATTTTATAGTATTTTAATTTTTATTTGATTTTTTTTTTCTTCATATAAAAATAAAAATTAGTCCAGAAATTTGTATAAAATTCTTTTATAGTATTTTAATTTTTATTTGTTTTGTTTTTCTTCATATACAAATATATTTATATATTTTATACATATTTTTCTGAGTTATTCATTATAAAGAAGTTTCAAAAATTAGTCCTGAAATTTGTATAATTTTCTTTTATAGTATTTTAATCTTTATTTAATTTTTTACTCCACATAAAAACATTTCCTACACTTACTTAAATTCCTTACTTGCTTCTATTAGTTCTTGGACTTCCTTCTCCCTTCTTTTTAATAATTTTCCTAAATATTTGATATCTTTATCTAGAAAATTCCCACACTTGCCCCACTTGGCTCCTAGTTTCCTTTTTCCTTCCCCTGATCACACTCTGATATCTAATATTTATTCAAGCAGTATCATTATCTTATCTTGACTAATATTAATAGGAACTAACTATGTATTATCAGAATTTTCCCACAGCTGAGATTCCGTTACTCTCTGACCACAAAATCAAAGCCAAAGAGAGTTAAAAACTACTCATCTTCACTCTCTCTTACGGCTCTCTCTCTCTATGCCACTTCGGCTACCTTCGTCTCACTTCGTTTAACTTCGGCTCCCTAAGCCTGCGTCGGGCTTCGGCGCAAGCCTTTGCCGAAGGCTGCGCCTGCGCCGTTCGTCATTTCCGTTTCTGACCTCGTGCAGTGCAGACGTCACTCTGCAAAAAGTTAAAAAAAAAAAACAAATACTACATTTTTTTGGCTTTTAAGAGCATATTTGGCTTATTTTTTTTTCTGTGCAAAATTCTTGAAAAAATAAATATTATATTAAAAACATAGTGCGAGTTAATCTCTCAATAAAATAAACTTTCCAAGGACAACAAAAATCTGTAAAGCAAGCCAGTTGCTGCCAGGACTCCAGGCGACCTAGTCGCAAGCAGATCAAGTTTCCAGGTAAGTCCCAGATGCTTCCAACACCCGAAATGGTCATTTAATCCCAGAGAGAGATATATCACCGATCAATCACAGGCCATATCGATCTACACCTGGGCTACACTCGCACACTCACGTGTGTGCTCTAGCTCTAATTAAAAAAAAAAAAAGGAAACCCAGGGAAAGTGGCAACAGAAACCCCTAAGACCCCTCACCCTTACAGATCCCGATCCAGATCCAGATCGAGGCCCACAAGACATAAAAAAAAGGGGTGGTGCGTCGTCCTCTAATGCATTTAATTTGTTGCTGGGCCTAGTCTTCTCCCTCTTATTATTATTATTATTATTTTTCTTTTCCTATTTTTTTTTTGCTGGCTGCCACCCTGAGCTAATCCTTCGGGCACAAGTCACACGCACACGAAGGATCTGGGGCTGGAAAAGAAAATATTTTTTCTTGCCGCCGCTGCCTTTCTCGAGCAATTTCCCGGGGCTGGGCTGACGTTTATGGATTACATGAAAACCCATTTTCTAGTTCAGTGTCTCGGTAGGAAAAGTAGGAAAATACACACACACACACACACGAAGAGATCTCTAGCCAGGACAAAGACAAGGATCTATGCGTTCGGGGACGAGCCATTGACGATCCCCTTTTGGCTTTGCCGATTGCCGCATTTTTTCTCCTCCTTCCTCCTGCCTTCTTCCTTTTATTTAATTTTTTTTTTTTGCAAAATGGCATCATTATGCTGGGGCGTAATTGTTGCACTCACACACACACACAAAGATAGGAACAGGATCAAGAGAGTGTAGAAGAAGGTATAAGGACCCGCTCAATTTTATGGTTGGCAACCGCAGGCATTGCCTGTCGCTGCTCGCGAAAAATCTGTCTTCTTGTCTCGAAATTAGCATAAGTTTAATTTCAATTTAAATGCAAACCTGAATCCTGGCAGTCCAGGACGAAGGATCTGGTGCTGCTGAAAACTCGTTTGCCGCAAAAACAATTTGCAAAAATTCCGGCTTTGTGCGAGCCTCCTCTTCCTTCTCGATTCACCTTTTTTTTGCCTCGAAATTGTCGGAAAGAAGTTCCCAAAAACCGAATGAATAGCAAGGCGATGGCTGAGGATGAGGAGAAGCAGAGGAAACCAGAACCCTGCCTTGGCACTGATCCCCTTGTTTGGCAGCCAGCCAGCTGCCCAGGGAGCAGGATTTTTCGCCAACCAGATCGGACCAGAAATCAGCCAGAGAAGAAGAGATATATTCCTACAAAAAGATGCCACAAAATTTGTATTAATTGTTATTATTATTAGGAAAGGAGCTATGCAGGCATTGTCTCAATTAGTGTCCTTTTTTTCAAGGGGATTTTATTATAATATAGAGGGTAGCCCCCCTAGGTAATCAGCTACGAAAAAAACATTTTCTGAAACTCCTTTTCTTACGACTTTTCAAAAACTTCTTACTTTGACTTTAGTTTGAAATTAAAAACAAAATCTGAAGTAAAATATTGAATAAAACCTAAAAAAAAATTAAAATAAAATCTAAAATAATATTTAAAATTAAATTAAAATAAAATATTCCGTATATAAAACGTAACTCCCCCTAGGTAATCATTTTCCCAAGAAACTTGTCCAGAATCTCCACTTCTTACGACTTTTCTAGAGCTTCTTTCTAAGATATCATTAAGAAATTAAATATAAAATATAAATACAAAATTTTAAATAAATTCTAAGCTAAAATCTAAAATAAAATACCGTGTATATAAAGGATAACCCCCTAGGTAATCATTTTCCTAAGACACTTGTCCATATACTCCATTTCTTAAGACTTCTTAAGACCTTCTGTCTTAGATTTCCGTTAGAAATTAAATCTAAGATCAAAAATCTAAATTAATATATTCCGTAAAGACAGGGTAACCTCCCCCTAGGTAATCATATTCCTAAGAAACTTGTCCATAAACACCCTTTTTCAAGAACTGCTTTCCTAGATTTTATTTATAAATTAAATCGAAAATAAAATCTAAAAGAGTCTAAATTAAAATCAAATATAAAATCCAAAAAAACTCCAAAATAAAATCTAAAATCTTAATTAAAATCTAATTTAAAACCCAAAATAAAACCCCAAATAAATGAAATCCCCATCCCTTCCAGTAGGGAGGACATGCCAACCATGACACGGATGCATCGCCACTCCAGCTCCAGCGCCGTGGTGGAGGAGTCCCGCGGCCGACGGCGCCCCGTGGCCGGGCTCCCGGGCGACGCCAACAAGGAGAACTTTGGGGTGCACTTCATGAGCAGTCCCTTCGGCAATGCCAGCCTGATTGCTCTGCAGGATCTGAGCAATGTGCACGGCAAGAGTCCGCAGCGCCGAAGCTTCAGCGAGGGCAGTGGACCGCGCCAGGCCACGCCCCAGCTGGCGGCACTCCGTTGCCTGCCAAGAACAGCCACAACGGCGGCCCCGCTCGAGGACTCACAGCTGTCCTCCTCCCGCATGGGCGACACCACACTAGACCGGATGCTGGACGCCATCATAGAGTCGGCTCGGAAGGAGGTGCGTTGCAAGGCGGTGGTGCCTCCGCCTCCGCCCAGCACTCTCCTGGCGGACAATGGCAGTGGCGAGTGGAGCGAGAGCAGTGTCCACGAGATGGAGGTGCGCACGCCGACGCACCTGAAGAGGCAGCGGGTGGTGCGCCGCAAGAATCAACACAAGACCACCACGGCGCCCAAGCAGGCGGCGGAGAAGCAGCTGGAGAAGGAGAAACCACTGGAGCTGGTGCCCAGCACCAAGCGCTGCCTGAGCTTCTCCTCTAGCTCTGGTTCAGGGAACTCCAGCGAGGAGGAGGAGGATGGAGAGGTGGAGGTGCAGCAGGTGGCCAAGCGGAGTTCGCTGAGTACCAGCAGCAGCCGGGGCAGCTCCAGCAGCCGTAGCAGCTCCAGTTCGCGAGACCTAGTTGAGGGTGGCCAGCGAGGCAGCATCGATCTGAGCATCGTCTACGACGCCAAGGAGCAGCTACTGAATGTCCATGGTGAGTCCAGCTCCAGGTCCAGGTCCAGGTCCTTAACTCAATTTCCCTAAATGGGATTATCCTGGGAGGAGCTCTTTTACTAATTGAATCCTTTCGCTTCCCTCTTCCCTCCTCTCAGTGATTCGGTGTCGTGACCTGCAGCGTTCCCATGGCTCTGGCAGCATCAATGCCTATGTGAAGGTGGCTCTCGGCCACGGACAGGGACACTCATCCTCCTCCGGGGGCAGCTATCAGGGGAGCTCTGGCTATCAGCGCACCGCCGTCCATCGGCACTCGGGGCGTCCGTACTTCGATCAGCGCTTCAGCTTCCCGGTCTCCGATGGCGACCGGGACCGGGAGAGTGGTGGCCAGCAGCATCTCCAGCTGGCCGTGTGGCATCGGGATCGCCATTTAAAGTGAGTACGAGTACGGTCGAAAGCCAAGAAAGCAAAACAGGAAACCAACAAGAAAATATATAAGAAACTACCCCCTCCAAGAGCAGTCGGGGATACACTGAACACTTTCGGGGGGTTGTTGGATGGAAATAATATTTTTAGAGATTTTAACAGGAGGCTTGAAATTAAATTCAATTGAATTAAAATATTTAAATATGTTTTTTGGGCACCTAGGGGTTTTAAATCACTTAATTTCAATTCGATTTATATATTAAAATTTTAGTTCTTTATAGACTTATCGATAATTATTGAATTTTTTTATAAAAATCATATAAATACTAGTTTAAAATCATTTATTATTCACATAAATCCCTATAATACACTTGTTTGATAAATTTTATTTCTTAAAATTAAAACACCTTGAAAACCTATCGATAATTATCGAATTTTATTTAGATAACATTTAAATATTAATTTTAAATATTATGTATTATTCACATAAATCCCTTTAATACACATTTTTAATTAAATTTATTCAGTAACATTTAAATTGTTTAGAGACTTATCGATAATTATCGGATTTTGAATAGAAATCACATAAATAATATTTAAAATATCATTTATTATTCCCATAAATCCCTAAAATTTACTTTTTTAAATTATTTTATATCTTGAAATTTAAATACTTTAGAGACTTATCGATAATTATCGACTTAACCCTTAAAGGGTTATTTTGATATTATTTTAAAAATCATTTATTAATCACATAAATCCATAAAATAATTATTAATTATTATAAATTTAAATTTGTGTTTATTCTCAACAATTATTTATTTTAGAAGATTATCGATAATTATCGACTTAAGGATTTAAATCAGCTTGCAAATATTTTAAAAATAATTTTTTATTCACATAAATCCCTTTAATAAACTTTTTTAAATAATTTTTATATCTCAAAAGTTTAAATAGCTTGAATACCTATCGATAATTATCGAATTTGTGATAGTTAAAATATCATTTTAAATATCATTTATTATAAACACAAATCCCGTTAAACACCCATTTCTTGCCGTGCCCTCATCGTTCAACGTTCGTCGTTCGAGTTGAGGTCCTGTGGCAAGTCATTCACCCCGAAACGTTTATCGAGGGAAGCTCCTTGGGCTCCTTTCGCTCAACATGCAGATGGAGTGAGGGAGGGAGTGAGACTGAGAGTGGATTTGGAGCAGGCAAAAGACCAAAGGCTGGAGGAGCGTCTGGTTAATTGTGGCGCCCTTCCTGGCCTCGTATCCTTTCACGTCCTGCGTGTTCGAGTGTCCGTGTGTGCGTGTGCCTTGTGCACTTCCTGCACATAAACAAGCCACCCTTCGTGTGCTGCCTTCCAGTCCGCGTGCGCAGTGCCATTCCAGCGACAACTTTCCCGGGGGCCTGAGCCGGGAAGCGCTTTCCCTTGGTTTTCCCTGAGAGTTGCGCTCAGTTCCCGTTACTCAGTCCGAGTGGCAAGCTCGCGTGCAAAAAGCGACTGTGGCAACGCTCGAGAACGAAGGCAATCGAAATCGGCAAAGTAGGCTCTGGGCCTTTATATATCTCAGGATATATATATCCCTTTAAGTGATTGCTTGGCTTAACTTATTTTTTTAATATTTTTTTTATAACTCAAAGCTTGTGTCCTTTGAGGCAGGAGCCTAGAAGTATGCAACGAAAACTTATATAACAGTGTGTGTGCGTGCGAGTGGAAAGTGTAGCATAATTTCGGGGGCATGCTTGTCTAAACAAATGCGAACAGGAAGTGGCAAAGGGTCCTGTGTGTATGTTTGTGTGTGTGCAAGAGAGGTGTGCTCTTGCTTCTCCTCCCAGCACGCTCTCCAAAAAGTTAATTAAGTTTCAAGGACATCATTAACTGTGTGTGGCTCCTTAAAGAAACTCCAAAAAAAAGTAACCCAAAGCCGGAAGAGCGAATTTAATGCTGAATCAATGGCGTTGGTGATTATGCAATGCCCAGGCACACACGCACACTCCTCCTCCAGCCATATCCTGGCTGTGGAGCCTGGCTAATTGAAGTGGCCAACTAACTAAGTGTCCACCCGGGGAAAGGCCGGCCATAAACCTCAAGAGCTAGATATCACCAGGCGGTACCCATTAAGCCCCAGCTTACCTCACGCACCTGGGGTCTATGTGCCATTTCCCATTTCCCTTTTCCCATTTCCCCCATTTCCCCATTTTGGCCATGCATAATTCAAGTACGTGCGAGTTGTGAAAATAGTTTTGGCCCGCTTGGCAGCGTTTTAAGTCAATTTACGAAACGACAAACCGCCTAAATAATTGATGACAGGACCTCCAAGCCAGTGCACCTGACAGCTGCGATTGCAATCGGCCCCAAAAACACACAGAAAACACAACCAAAAAATACAAGGATCCTTTCCTCGAGGAAATAAATAAATACACAGAGAGCGCGAGCGAGTCCTTTGCTCCGGGAAAATCAATAAAAGTGACCCAAATACGCGCGCCAACTTCAGACCAAAGTGGCCAGTGGAAGACACTGTCATGCGGACACACACACCCCCATTTCGAGCTAGGAGGTGGATGTGGATGTACAACCCCTTTTCCTCCCAACAAATTGGCCGGGCAAAGCGCATTTCCGGGCCAAACACACATTTCTAGCTTTTGTAGCTGCGGAATGTGGCGGCAGCTTAGGGCCGCTAATTGATTTATGTCACGTACGATGGCCGCTGTCCAAGCAGCTAACAGGAAAAGGGGGAAAACCGGTTGAAAAGCGGGGTCAGGTGCTGGACTCGGATCAGCTGTAAGCCAACTATAAATAGTCAAAGTCCGTCAGACAACGTCAGACAACGTGCAACGTGACGCAAGCCGCTAGCGGCGCCCAAATCCGAAAGCAAATCTAATTGCTTTCCGGACGGAACAACGGCACACAGAAAATAAAACCCCGTAAATTGGTATTATCCAATGGCTGTCAGGAGAGGCCAAGGTTTAGGCATCAATCATTCAGACCCTTCAAGCCCGTACTTAACAATTCAATCAATAGTTGGCATTGCCATTATCCGCAAAGGCATTCACAGTCGTTTTCCATCTGACTTTGGCTATAAAATATTTAGAAAGGATAACTGCAATGTGCCATCGATTGCTATTTATCATCGTTAGAGATATAACGCCTAGGGTTACCTTTGGGGGGGGCTTTTGCTTGAGTTATATAAAGGATATGCCTTATTTAAAATATCTATTGACTTCGGGAATAAAAGAAAAACCTTAATAACCCTTTGGGTTACCTCTGGGGGTGTCGTTGCTTGGGTTACATAAAGATATTCCCTATGTTCAGACCATTTCCTCCTAAAACAATGGTCCTTCGAGCCGGATAGAAATATTGGGAATGGATTAATACCCTTGATAACCCCTTAAATAACCTCTGGGGAGTCCTTGCTTGAGTTATATAAAGAATAATCCATATGCTCACGCCATTCCCCTCCAAAACATTGGTCCTTCGAGCCGGATAGTAATAAGGGGGATAGGTTAATACCCTCAATAATTTCATAGGCTACCTCTGAGGGGGTCTTCGCTTGATTTATCTAATGAATATCACTTCTTAATACGCATATCATCCCCCCTTACTCATCATATCCCCCTTTTCTCTCTCCCTTGCAGACGCAGCGAGTTCCTGGGCTGCAGCACCTTTCCCTTGACCGAGCTAATCCAGCCAGAGGGGGCCACCACGGCGGGATCCTACAAGTTGCTGTCGCAGCCATGTCCTCCGCCTAATAACAATACCCTCCGCCAGAGCCACACGAAAGCCAGCTGTGCCGCCGCAGGCCAAGATCATCACGGAGACCAGAGAGAGCCAGTACCGGAGCAGCAAGATCCCGCAGAGATGGCCACGGCCACAGTGACAGTGACGCCACAGAAGACGGCCAATGGATCGGGAGTGGGAGTGGGTGTGGGAGGGGGTTCAACAAACCCCCTCAACGACGAGGTCATCAGCATCAGCATCGATAGCATGGGCAGGGACCCGATGGACCCACTGATGCCACAGCAGCCCCATCAGCCGATGCGGCTGAGCAAGAAGGCGCTGCATCAGCGCGACGCCGACGAGAATCTCTTCCTGCGCTTCCTGGAGCTGGATCCCCCGGCGGATGGCAATGCCAATAGCACAACCACAACTGGGACAGGAACAGGAGCGGGAGCGGGAGCGACAGCCTCGGCTGGACAGGCGTCGGCGGCCAAGGCCAATGAGAGCAATGCCAACCACTTGAATGGTTCCTCGTCCAGTGGCAGGCGTCAGTCCACCATGCCCGGCGGCAGCAGCAGCGGAGGAGGAGCAGCTGTAGCTCCAGCCAGCCGGCAACTGGGACGCACGCCATTCACGATGACCAAGCGGCTGACGAGGACCGAGGAGCGGGGCTTTGGCTTCTCCATCGTCTGGACACATCCGCCGCGGGTGGAAAAGGTGGAGGCGGGCCTGTCGGCGGACCGCTGCGGCATCCTGCCCGGCGACTATGTGATCTTCGTGGACAAGCACAATGTGGTCACGATGCCCGAGGCTGATGTTCTGAACTTGATACGATCGCAGGGCTCGGCCTTGACGTTGGAGATTTTCAGAAGGTCAGGCGCGGGCGCCACCACCATCATCTCGAACCTGGGCTCCAATGCCAATGTCAGCAGCAGCACCACCACCGCCACCAGCAATGCCCGCCACCATCAGATCCCAGGCAGTCTGGGTGTGGGCGTGGGCGTTGGCATGGGCGTGGGCATGGGTCTGGGTCTCGGCCTGGGACTGAGCGGCGAGGAGCACACTACGGCCACCACAACCACGGGCACGGGAACGGGCACTTGCACTGGCACTGGCACCGCCATGATGAGCCTTCACAGAACGTCCAGTTCCCGGATTCAAGCTGCTCCCCACAGCCGACCGGCCACCGCCTGCTCCGGGACAACCTCATCGATTGAGGCGGCCAAGCGGAGGCTCCACCTGCCGCAGGTCACCTTCAGCAAGGAGGTAGGCAAGGGTGTCATCGTCTAGGACTCACTGACTCACCGAACCGAACCTCACGCTCATTCTTAATGCTTCTCTTTTTTTTTTTTTGTATTTTTTGTGTCTTTGCCATGTGTACATACTGTCTGGCCCCTTAATCCGTTAAGTTTTATTATTAGTTATTATTAATTTACTGATTTTTTTTATGCCTAGCCCTTAGTTCGTTTGAGAAGCCACCGAACCCGCTTGACAATAAACTTTTTTTCGATTCCATGTGTCTGAGTTTTTGATTTCTTTGATTGGTTTATATGATATGATGTCTAGGAGGGATCATTTCCCTGGAAGACATGACACCTAAATGTGTTGTATTCCTTATTTTTTTATTTCTTATTATAATAGTAAGATCCTTTAACCTCTTTAGACCTCTCTCTGAACCCTTCAAGCATTCATTAACGTTAGTTCTAATCCTTCTTTCTTCTCCGATTAGCCCCACTTCAAGACCTTCTGATGAGTTACTTGAAACACTAATCTGAAGATCTGAAGCCCACTATATCCTTCAATTTTTTAATTATCTTTTTTATCTTGAACCTAACTTGAATCTTATCTTGAAGTCCTTAAGTCTCTAAACACCATTTAACCTTAACACTCTATTCAATTACCCGCTTCCACTTAAGGTGAAACCCCCCATTGAGCTCCTTGGACCCCTTATCTAACAAATTAACTTCATCTGAGCTTATAACCACTCTAAAGGCGATCCTCCATTCAATTTCACCGTTATCCTTTCTTAAACCCCCTTCCTGTAATCAATACCCCCCTTTAACTGAAGGTTAAACCCCCCATTGAGTCCCCAAAACCGCTTATCTTTCCAACTAACTTTATCTAGAAAAACCTTGAATCTAGTGACCTTCAACAAGGCAATCTCCCATTGAATTCCACCATTATCCTTTTTTTAACACTTCCTTTCATCAATGACCCACTTTAACTAAAGGTTAGACCCCCGCATTGGGCTCTTAGGACCTCCCGTCTTACTAACTCCCATTCCATCCTTCAACTATCTCTCATTGAGCTCACAATCTTTCTCTCATTCCTCCCAAAACTCGAAACCCCTCAACTCTCCAATGAATACTAACCGAAAACCCTTTTTCCAAACCCTTCTACTACCTACCAACCTTTAGTCCATTGTGCCCATCACGGATAACCGGCGGCGCTTTCTCCTCCAACTGATAAGCCGGGAGCAGAACTTCACGGCAGCCCTGCACTTTGGAGTACAGCGATTCGTTCAGCCGCTTCTGGAGCGCAAGGACCTGATCTCGCCGAATGACCACCGCACCCTGTTCCAGAACATCGACGAACTGCTGCGCATCGCCGAGGATATTCTCGAGCAGCTGTGCAGCAGCCAGGAGCAGCACCAGCATCCCGATCAGGAGCCGCACATGAACTTCGCCTCGCGGGTCTACCTCTCCAAGACGACAGCCATTTGTGCGGCGTACAAGAAGTACTGCAATGGGATCAAGCGGGCGGACTGCGTCCTGGTCAACAAGTCGAGGCAGACGGGCTCCGAGTTCATAGCCTTCATCACGGAACCGGCTGTGCCGCGCAAGAGGCCCGATCTCACCATGTTCATCCACCGGCCGCTGCAGCACTTCCGGGAGATCCTCAAGCTGATGCAGCTGCTGGCGGGCAACTGTCACGTGGACACCGAGGAGCACAAGAACTTTAGCACGGTGATCAACGAGCTGCAGGCGGCCTACCGCGAGATCACCGTGAGCAGCGGACTCATGGAGCCCCTGGGAGAGGGTCGTCCCTTGCTCACGCTCCAGGATCTCGAGTCCCGGATGGTGTTCACCAAGTGCAAGCCCTTCACGCTGGCCGTCCAGGGTCGCCAGTGGATATTTGGCGGCGATCTGTCTCGCGTCGAGGGACGATCGGTGAAGCCTTACTGGACGCTGCTCTTCAGCGACATCATTGTCTTTGCGAAGGTCAGCCGGGATCGTGTCCTGTTCATCACCGAGGAGCCTATACCCATTGCGAATGTAGTCGATTCCTGCTTCCACATGCGCAAGAAAAGTGAGTGTCATACGTTGCTTGGTCGTTGATCTTAATTATCCCTTTTGAGCCTCCCCCGACCTCCTGTACTGTGCTTGTTACTGTCTTATTACTTATTTCTCTTGGACCTCCCCCGACCTCCTTTACTACCCTGTTGTCCATGTTCTAATCTATCTTGGATTCCCCCGGACCTTCTGTACGGTCTTTATCTGGCTTGGACCTCCCCTGACCTCATGTACTGTCCTACTCCCCTTTTTCTCAAATTTTTTGGATCTCCCCCGACCTCTTATCCTGCCCTGATTTCCTTATTCTTCTCTCTTGGACCACTCCCGACCTCCTGTTTTGTTCTCTTATCCTTATTAATCTCCCGTGGATCCCCCCTGACCTCCTGGACTGTCCTGTTGTCCTTATTCTTTTTTCTTAGACCTCCCCCGATCTTCTGTTACCCTTATTCTTCTATCTCGAACTTCCCCTGACCTCCTGTAGCATCCTGGTATCCTTATTCTAATCTATCCTAGACCTAATCTCTCTTGTTGAAATCTTAATCCTTATCCCTTTTCTATTAATAGCCACCGAGTTCCGTCTTACTGTGGATCCCAATGGACGTTTGGCCGAGAGTCCTACCGGCTACTGTGCCCCCGATCTCACCCGGACGCCGAAGCGCGGAGCCCGCCGCAAGAGCCTTATCCTGCGAGCGCCCTCCCTGGAGCTCAAGGCCGTCTGGCAGAACCTGTTGCAGCGACAGATGTAGGAAAAGGACGCCTTTAAATCGACGACTTGGAAAAAGACTAAACCCCCCCCGAACTCTGTTTTGCAGATTTCTGGTTAATGCCGCCTTGGGCTCAACCCCACTATCCAGCCCGTTGGACTCGCCGGATGTGCTCAATACCCTGGTGCCGCTCAGCGACATTGGACTCACCTCCGCCTCGATGACCTCGATGAAGCTGCCGTCGCTGGACAGCATCCACCTGAAGCAGCAGCAGAAACAGCAGGTGCGTCTCTTTCGCAGCAAGCGTCTGGACAGCGCCGATTCCTACGAGAATCTGCAGCGCCTGGCCAGCGCGGTGCGTCACCATTGCGCCAGCGCCAGCACCACCACGAGCAGCGCCACCCAGACCCATTCTCAGGCTCAGTCTCACTCTCAGTACCAGTCCCAGTCTCAGTTCCAATCCCAGACCCTGTCCCAGTCCCAGACTCTGTCGCAGTCTCAGACCCTGTCCCAGGCCCAGGCGGGGCCGCAGTCCCACAGCTCGCCGGCGAGGAATGGTTCGCTGGCCAATGGCCTGGGCCTGAGCCTGGGACTGGGCGTGGGCTCCTCCTCCTGCCTGAGCAGCAGCGGTGGCAGCCTGGTCCAGGTCCATACCCAGACCCTGACCCAGTCGCAGACGCACTCGCAGACCCAGACCTCGGTGCTCTCCTCCCTGTCGGGTCAACTGGCCAACTGCAAGTGCCTCACGGTCATCCCAGAGGTGAGCAGCGAGCCGCCAGTGCCGCCTTTGAGGCCGTCGCATCCCTCCAAGAAGCTGCTCGAGTTCAGCCTGAGCTCCGTGGGCAGGTCCTTCATCGATGAGTCGGTGGGCAGTGGCACTCAGGGTCAGGTGTCGCTGACCACGCCGGAGACGCCCACGCCGAACATCTCGCCCAGCTCGCAGCCCTGCAACTCGGATGCCTTCTCCAATGACTTTGTGCCATCCCAGCAAGCGGCGCCGCCACCGAGTATACCCCTGGCCGAGTTCGGTGGCTCCTGGGATCTCCTCGAGCTGGATCTTCAGCTGCATGAGGTTAACCTTGATCCCTGCTACGACACCGATGTCGAGGAGTGCATCTTTCTGGGTGACGAAGGGGATGGGGACTGTGACCAGGACGATGACGACGATGAGGAGGAGGACGAGGACGAGGACAGCGTGGTGGTTGACGATCCCTTTGGCATGCTGCCCACCAAGCCGACGCCGCCGGATTCGCTGGATCTGTGATTTGACTTCTGGCTGCAGTCGGAGCCCAATCTTAAGCCCCATCCAAGTCCCAGTACCCAGGATACCTTGCCGCACAATCTTTGAACCCTTGACGAGCTTAGACAACTATTACCACTGATCATTAGAGGTCCTAGAACTCCACACAGCTTCACTTCTATACTCTCTCTCTCTTTCTATTTAAATCTATCTATCTCTCTTCCCTGCTCAATGGGGGGGTCTTCCTGCTCTGCTTTTGCCCCGCCAGCTTCGCTCAGAGTGTATCAGCGGCAGTTTCTCTAGAAGATTGGGGACTGACTTTGCCAGGATATATCAGTAAGAGGATCAGTAGGAGGATAAGTAAGGGGATAAGTAAGGGGATAAGTAAGGGGATAAGTAAGAGGAAAAGTAAGAGGATAAACTAGATGATCAGTAACAAGATCAGTAAGAGGTTCCAGTAAGAAGATCAGGAAGAAGATGATCAGTTAGAAGATCAGAAACAAGATCAGGAACAAGATCAAGAACAAGATGATCAGTTAGAGGATCAGTAACAAGATCAGTAAGAGGATCCAGTAAGGTGATCAGGAAAAAGATGATCAGTTAGATGAACAGGAACAAGATTAGTAAGAAGATGATCAGTTCAAAGATCACCAACATGATCAATAACAAGATCGGTAGGAAGATCAGTAAAAGGATGATCAGTTACAAGATCAACAGCAAGATCTGTAAGAAGATCAGTAACAAGATCAGTAAGAACACGATCACTTAGAGGTTCAAGAACCGAATCAGAAAATAAATCAAAAACAAAAATCCATCAGCTGGACTTTCGCACACTTCCAGAGGTTAAAATCTCTTCCTTCGAAGTACTTCCCAGTTTCAGACTCAATTCCCATAAGATGTTCGAACCAGTGATGATATTTTTTGATATTTGCGAGTGAGAAGCGACAATTATCTGCTTGGAAATTGTACATAGAACCACACCATCTCCCTCTATGTGTGCGTGCGTGTTGTGTGTGTATTGTATTGTATATATCCGTGTATCCTCGTAACCCCCAGAGAGAGCCATCCATTATTCGATTCTGAATCGAGTGTACATAGGCTGGACGAGAAGGTAGAGAAGACGACGCTGATGAAGATACAAAGACGCAACAGATACAACGTACTAAAGCTAGTACTTGGCTCTTTTTAGTCACATATTTACATAGTATACATAGTATACACGCCCTAGATATATAGCCGTAACTATATGTATATTAGCTAGTCGAAATATACATTGTTTTACAAGAGTTTTTAGCTTTTAGATATTATATACATATATTATTATATATATTACCCGAACCGACACACAAAATACCTAATCACACTCACTCTCTCTCTCTCTCTCGCTCGATTCATAATTATTATTGAAACTTTTTTGATTGCCAAAAAAACCCAAAGAACTAAGAAAAGCAAAAAAACCAAAAAGAAGTTGTACTTAATCGTTAATAATGCTTCCATTTTGTAGCCAAAATTGAGAACCTTTTGATTACTGTTGTTGCTGTTGTTATCCCTAGTCCTAGTTTTCGTCGGATAGGATCCTCCTCGTATGCTAAGTTAGCCAAGAAAGAAAACCTTTAGCGAAATTATTACAAAATTATTACCTAATTAAGTTAGACTGTTGATTGGCCAAAAAGCAAAAAGAAACTAGAAGTTACTGCTAAACCCGGTTGTATAAATATTTATCCCGTAACCGTATCCGTATCCTAATCCGTATCTGTATATGTATCTGTATCCGTATCCCCTTAAATGTGTGTGTGTTATCCTTGCTCAGTCTTGGCTGGATGTGCCACCCATACTTGCTACTGTATCGTGTATCTGAGCCGACTATCGATGTCAATTATGAGCCGTGGCAAGCACACTTTGGTTGCCTTTGCGAAACTATCTTCAAGCTAACGTATCTAAGTAGCTTAAAAAGGCTCTGAACTGCTAGACTGCACAGTGGTTAGAAATTCGAGTATCTTAGGAATTAATATAGATTTTTTTTGCCATTTTATCGATTTTGAAGTAGTTTTTCTTACTAGTTTGGAAATTCATAAAAAAAATGTAATAAGTAGAGATTCTTGGAAATTTAATTATCCTTCCTTAATCTAGTTTTTTCTTTATGGACTTATATAGATTTTGTAGCATTTCTTAAGATAGTTGACATTTTCTAGAGTTTTCTAGTTCCATGAACCGTTCTTTTCAAGTTCCTTTTTCAACAATCTGCGCCCACTGTGCTTTTACAGTTAAGTGCCATAGCTTGAGCCGGTATAAAAGTCGATATTAATCGATTAAAAATCGATTTTAACGTAATGTATCTTAAAAAGGCACTCGACTAGACTGCACAGTGGTTGGAAATTCATTAAACAAAATTTAATAAGTAGAGATTCTTGGAAATTTTATTTTCCTTCCTTAATCTAGTTTTTGCTTTATCGACTTATATCGATTTTGTAGTTTCTTTTTAACTAGTTGACATTTTCTAGAGTTTTCTAGTTCCATTAACCTTTTTTCCAAGACCCTTTTGAACAATTCCTACCCACTGTGCTTCTACAGTTAAAAGCCAGAGCTAGAGCTGGTAAAAAATCCGATAATTATCGATTTAGAATCGATTTTTACATCGGAACCTAAAAAACTGCGAATATTAAAGAGTTCCAGCTAAGAGCCATCCAGCCAAGTGTGTGTAGTCTCAGTACCTACACTCAAACACACTTACCACTTGCACACACACTCACACACTACTACACTACACCCTCACACACACACACTACACACTCTCTCTCTTGTTGAATATCAAGCATACGCCGCGTTGTCTTTTGCGGTCCCGGTTTTTTCGTGTGTGCCTTGAGCGGTAAACAACAAGAACAAGAACAAGAAGAAGAACGAAAACGATTTCTATACACTCTATACACACTCTATATACATATATTTCTATATATATACATACTATTTAGATTCATATTCTCATATATTATATATATTCTATAAACTTCGATGTAACTACGTCTAGAGAGTTTTTTGCGATTTATTTACATTTAACACGAGAAGAGCTATATCTTGAGCCGTTTTGAGATTGAGATTGCGAAGAGAAACGATGAATTCATCAAATAATAATAAAAAACCAAAATGATTCTTTGACTAAAAACGCTTGTGATGTTCTTTTTATTTCTGAAAACCAAAAAATAATATAAACACAAAGGAAAAAAACAGAGAAACCCACCGAGCACTCACTGAATATATATTGCTATATCCTGCTGAATCCTGATATAAAAGGATTGCGAAAAAACCAAAATTGATAAATTAAAAATTGTGATGGACTCAATTTTAGTTTTAAGTTCGAATTGCTTCTACTTCCTGTTCTCAAAAAAAATCAACTTCCAAATGCTTCTTAGATGTTTTTGTTGTGACTGTACCTAGTTAACCCTTGTGTCCCATATATCCTGTAAATCCTATATATCCTGTTTAGCCTGTATAACCCCGCTTTAACCTCTTTTAACCCTTTAAAGACTCCATTCAGAGCCAGAGAGCAAGCGTTTTTAATCAAAGATGGATCGCGTTTTTCAATTATTGTTTCCGTTCCGTTTCTCCGCTTCGCAAAAAATGTTAAAAGTTAAGGAAAAAATATACAAAAAAAAACAGGCAGAAAGTTCTCTTAAAATAACGTAGATGGCAAAGCAGAGCAAAAGCAAAGCATAGCTAAATCCAAGCAAAAGCAAAAGCAGCAAGTCTTAAGCTAGAGCCCATCACAAATTTTAATTTGCCAAAAGTGGGTTGCTGGTGGTGGTGGGGTCCAGGTCCAGGTCCAGGTCCTTGTCCAGGTAATGTATGTGATTCACATGCCTTCCTAAATCTCCTCCAGCAGCGCAGCCTCAACTCACATATAACGGAAAGAGGAGTAGCCCCAGGAGGAGCCATTGAACGCTCCTCCCACAGCCACACCCACAGCCATGGTGCTCATGTGGAGCAAATCGAGCTGCTGATCGACGAAAAGTGCCGCATCCTCAACAAGACGGGCACTCCGAAGAGCAGTGCCCTCCACCTGGCCAACTGGATGAAGGGTCAGCTGGACAAGCAGCAGCAGCAGGCCCGCCTGGCGGCCATAGCCCGCTCCCAGGAGAACGTGAGCGCCGAGGATGAGCAGCTGATCTTCAATAGCGACAGCGAGCAGGATGAGAGGATCACCTACTGGACTCGCCAGCAGCTGGAGAAGCGCACCAAGGAGCTGAATCTGGCCAAGGAGAATGGTGGACTTTCCGCCAAGCCGAATTTCGGGGGAAAGCGTCTAAGCGGCGTGGAGGAGCTGAGCATGAGCGCCACCTCGGACATATACTCGACGTCGGATGCGGAGGCGGTGACCAGTGTGATTAGTCAGTCGCACAGCACCACCTCGGATAGCCAGGTGAGTGAGGGAAGCTCCTTCTATCTTCCAAATCCCCCGCTTTCTAGCCTCAGCTAACCCTGCTTTTCTTCCAACCGCTCCTCCTCCTCCTTTATGGCCAGATCACCGTACGCTCCAGCCCCATTGTGCTGGACAAGCTGGCCGTGTGCCGGCATTGCCACAAGAATTGCCAGCAGCTGCAGAGCGGGCCGGGAGGCAGTCGTCCAGGAGGTGGAGCTGCCTCCGGCTCAGCTTCCGGCTCCAATCCCGTCCTGCTCTGCAACTCCCTGAAGGTGCAGCATAGCCAGTCCTCGCCCAATCGCTGCTGCAAGCTCAACGGTCTCACCGATGGCACCACCATGGCGCTGGCCATGGGTGTGGAGCGGGGAATGGGCTCGCGGACAGGCACGCGCAGCATGACCAGCATGTCCAGCACCATCACCACCGGGGAGCTGTCCTCCTCCAAGATGGTGGCCAGCAGCAGTACCCGCCGGGAGACCGGCGACACCGAGAGCGATGTGGCCCAACTGATCACCGACGAACTGTCCCTGTCCCAATCAGAGGCCACCGATGACAGCGTCGCTGCGATGCCCAACAGCAGCGCCAGCAGTGCCACCGAGGGCCTCAGCTCCAAGCTACGTCATCTAGATCAGGCTCCTGGTGCTGCTCCCTCTCCCGCTCGCTCCCTGCCCAATGGCCACGGCTCCCAGACCTCCCCGAAGCCCCTGCCGCCGCCGCGACGCACTCGGATCGTGGCCCACCTGAGCCAGGAGCCAGCCACCAGGCCCAAGGCCAACCAGCAGGTCAAGGCCATAGTGACGATCACGGAGACGGCTAGGATAATGAGAAGCGGGCCGGAGAGAAGCAGTCCCTCGAAGGCTCCCTCTTCTACCGGCTCCCCCTCGAAGTATGCCGCCTGCCATTGCCGCTGCCAGCCGGAGGACTTCACCCATGCCCAGCTCTCGCCGGACAAGATGGAGCAGCAGACCTGCAAGCTCCTGGAGTCGCCCAAGCAGACCGCAAAGACCACCTCGGAGCAGCAGAAGCAGGAGGATGAGCAGCTGTCCCTCATGCTTATAGGCCTGGCACAGTTTGCTCCAGCGGCCAGGTTGTGCGGCTCAGGAGGAGGAGCCTCCTCCGGAGCACAGCCCACGATAGCCGTGGTCCCGCCCACCCCAGATGCCGTGCTCACCAAGACCAGCACCCATGTGTGGGACAACAGTGGCTGCTCCTCCTCGAATGGAGCCGGGACCTCGACCACCACCAGCACGGCCACCACCACGACGAAGCAGCCGCGGCAGGCCATCATCGAGAATATTCCCGAGGATTCCTGCGATGAATCGCCGCTGGACGAGGAGCCACCCTATCGACCCATGAGCAGTGCCTTGAGGCGCTTTGGCACCATGTCCAGCCTGGAGAAGCTGCCCTCCGACGATCGCATGGACGAGGCCGATGAGCTGGACGATGACCTCGAAGAGGAGGAGGATCCCAACTCTTCCTACACGCCCAATGGTCACGAGGAGAATGACGAGAACGATGGCGATGAAGAGGAAGATGTGGCTTCGGACAAGGCCTTGGCTCAGAACCTACTCAATGAACCCTCCACTTCCTCCGGCGGCGTCCACCTGGCCAATGGCGATGTCCTGGCCAGCGGAGCTTGGACCAATCGCGCGGGGGCCTATGTCTCGGACAAGATGTCCTTTTTCGAGGAGTCGCGAGCCTTCATCGACAAGTATCTGGGTCGCTGGAATGCCGGAGATCAGCCACAGCAAGGAGGCGGAGGCACTGCCTCTGAGACGGACGAGCAGATGGACGAGTGCACCTCGGGCGCCACCAGCGGCGAGGAGGTGTGGGGCACACCCACCAGTGGCGGGGACAACGATGACCAGGATCTGCAGCTGATAAACTCGGAAAACACGCACTCGGTGGGTAGCCTTTGGATTAATTTCATTATTAATTTCCTTAAATTATTTCTTAATTAATTCCTTAATTAATTCTTTAATTTATTACTTATTTTATTCTTTTATTAATTCCTTAATTCATCCCTTCATTAATTCTTTAATTAATTCCTTATTTTATTTTTTTTTTATTCCCTAATTAATCCCTTAATTAATTCTTTAATTAATTACTTATTTTATTCTTTTATTAATTCCCTAAGTAATCCCATAATTAATTCTTTAATTAATTACCTTTTTTATTCTTTGATTAAATCCCTAATTAATTCTTTAATTAATTCCTTATTTTATTCTTTTATTAATTCCCTAATTAATCCCTTAATTAATTCTTTAATTAATTCCTTGTTTTATTCTTTTATTAATTTCCTAATTAATCCCTTAATTTTCTTTTATTAATTCCTTAATTCATCCCTTAATTATTTCTTTAATAAATCTATTAATTAATTCTTTTTTTAATTCTTTTATATATTCCTTAATTCATCCCATAATTAATTCTTTAATTATTTCCTTATTTTACTCTTTCATTAATTCCCTAATTAATCCCTTAATTAATTCTTTAATAACTTCCTTATTTTATTCTTTTATTAATTCCCTAATTAATCTCTTAATTAATTCCCTAATTAATTCCCTTATTAAAACCCCGATTAGTCGCCCACCAA
Source organism: Drosophila auraria (assembly GCA_008042615.1). NCBI lineage: Eukaryota > Metazoa > Arthropoda > Insecta > Diptera > Drosophilidae > Drosophila > Drosophila auraria. Next base: position 38,771 of record VNJW01015357.1, on the reverse strand, counting down.
GTCGAGCACCTCCTTGAACGACGACGATGACACCGAGCTGATGATGGACGAGCTGCTGATGGCGCCTCCCATGACGGCCAGCACCATTCGAGGACTGCTGCCACGGTATGTAGGCCTCTAGGAAGCACCCTGAGTACCCTCCGGCCGGGTCCGGAGCACTCCTGAAGCTCACCCGAAACTCAAACCCACAAGACACACAGCCGGTAGAGTTGAGATAATACCCTAGAATAGAGGAGCTCCAGCCGAGATCAAACATATAAATAATCTAGTATATAGTCTTTAGCTTATAATCGTAATAGTGCCTCCTCCATATTGATCCTACCTCTGTTTTAATAAGACCAAACGAATTCTCTTTTTTTTCCGTGTACTCCTTTGGTAACTTTCTTTCGTAGCTTTTACAGGTGTTTATCTCCCTTTCGTTTCCATACACACACCCCACACACACTCCACACACACACATCCCCCGAATTCGATGCGAAATCAGTGCCATCTGTATCCCTCTATATAACACTTGATCTCTCTATATATAACCTCTATAACCTCTGTAACCTCTGTAACCTAGTATATCTTGCTCACCCATTCGCAGGCTAGTCATAGTCCTAGTCATAGTCATAGTCAGGCCAGGGTAGCTTAGCCCTTCTCCCTTATCTTTAACTCTAACTATATCTAGATGTATCGCAGTTGATATATCGTAAATAATATCATTAATTATATCATTTATAATATCATTAATGTCACACACTCACACATCGATCGATTGTTGCTAAATTCCAATTGAAATTCGTTTGCATACGCCACACACACGTATTATCGTACCGTATACCGTACATCCGTATACCGTATACCGTATACCGTATATCCGTACATCCGTATATCGTATCCGTATCCGTTACCGACGTACCCGTCACAGACGTCGCCTTGAGCCCCTGTTCGAGGAGGAGACGGAGAGCGACGAAGAGAAGACGCAGCAGGATAGCGACGACGTCAAAAAGGTGGGTCGTTATTACAGCAAATCCCAAGACAAGTCCCGAAAACTTAGGCTTAATATATGAAAAACTACTTACAAAAATATAAAAAATAACAAAAACATATCAAATAAATATTAAAAAGTATCAAAAACATATCAAAGAGTATCAAAATTATATTAAAACTAAAAAGAAACTATAAAAAAATAATTTGAAAACTTTAACAAATGTCAAAAACAAATCAGAAACTATCGATAAATATCGAAAACTATCAAAAAGTGTCAAGCAATATAAAAAACTACAAAAAAAAATATCAAAATCATACCAAAAACTATAAAAAAAAATATCAAAAACTATAAAAAATACCATTAGCCTCAAAAATAAAACTCACAAACTAAAATATTAAAAGCATACCAAAAAGTAACAACAATATATCAAAAAGTTTAAATGATATCAAAGTTATATCAAAAACTATCAAAAACTTTCAAATACTATCAACAAAAATATGAAAATCTTTCAAAAACATATCAAAAGTATCAAAAATATACCAAAATATATAAAAAATATGAAAAATATCAAAACCATATTAAAAGCTAACAAAAACTATCAAAAATATCACAAGCTACCAAGGAACTATAAAAAAAGTATCAGAAACATAACAAAAAGTATCAAACATTATTAAAAAAAAATATTAAAACATACCGACAAGTATTAAAAAATATTAAAACTTAAAAACATCAAAATTATATCAAAAGCTATGAAAATCTTTTAAAAACTATAAAAAAAATATCAAAATCATAACAAAAAGTATCAAAAATATCAGAAACTAAAAAATATATTATTAAAATACAAAAATATTAATATTATTACTAGCAAAACCGTGTCGCGTTTCGTTTTCGTTTCCGTTCCGTTTCCGCATTCCGCTGCATGGCAAAACCAGAGGCAACTGTACCTGCGCACCAGAGACAGTGAGAGAGAAAGGGAGAGTGCTGAGGGGAAAGGCTTCAAGGATCGGCATCCTGCCCCTCAGGCGCCACTCCCGCCTCTGATCTGTATCCCCAACCTAGCCTAGCACACCTGCATGTAGCCTCTAGCCTCCAAAGTCAAAGAACTAACCTTTTGGTTTGTCTTTCTCTCTATTTTGTCTATACTTTCATAAACCATCATCACCATCATCATCATGAACCATCGACTGCAACTCGCTCATCTCCATCGATCATCTTCATCGATCAAATCAAACACAACTAACATGTTTTGACTTTGTATGTAAACTGTACTTCCGTTTTGCCTGTCTCTTCATGTATCTATAACTTAATGTTGCTTAAAACCAAATGTATCTTGGGTAGAAGGTGGTAGTGAAATTAGTGAAGCTTTAGCCCATCCTGCAGTACTGCGAGCTCATCAACATCACGCACACTCGGACGGGTCCGGACAAGGACGACATCGATTGACGACCGACGGTTGATGACCGACGATCCTGCTATCGAAATTCCGTACTGTAAACCGAACCAAGAACGCTAGAACTTCCACGAAACTCCACCAACTCATTATCCACTTCATCCCTGGGCGGCGGCGGCGCCAACTGCCAGCAGGAAGCTCTATCCCAACCAGAATTGATTAGTTGAATTCTATTCCCAACAATTGGTAGGGGGAAGCAACGACCAATGGCCACTACCTAGAGGATTCGGCTGGAAGTTCAGGCGACAGCGAGGCAGCTGCAGTCCCCTTACCACCGCCAGTTCGACCAGTGGTGCCGGATCGGGAGGAGGATCCAGCGGACAGGGAGGAGGAGCTGGAGGAGGAGCGGAAGCAGGAACGGGAGAAGGAACAGCAGTCGTCGAAGGAGCAACCCCCAACGACTCCCATGATGATGGGGCCACGGCCATTGGTCACCACACGGCTGCTACCCACCACGGCCATCATTTCGGAAGTGGCGCCATTGGGGGCCTCATCCTGCGAGTATCTGCTCGATCAGCGCCCCTCGAGCAGAGCAGGACGCGACCAGGTCGTCGCCAGTACAGTATCCATACCCACCACGATGTCACCTACTCTGGCGATGCCAGCAGCGATGACAGGGAGCGAGTCGAGGACATCGACGACATCATCGACAACGCCGACCTCGACGACATCGATGACGACGGCGAGTCGAGCTCCCTCATCGATTACTACAACAACCAGCAGCGGGAGCGGCACTACCAGCTCCGGAGGCAGAGCCAGCGGCAGGCCGCCGAAATTTGTGCCACCACCGCCGCCGCCACGTCGCTTGCTGCTCACGCAGACCGATCTAAGCGCTGCTCCGGGCAAAACGGTAATATCTCCAAGTTCCTAGTCCCTCAAGATCTTCATCCAACTTCCCCTTCTAGGAGCCACCTCGAAGAAAATCTGGCGCTATTGCTGACAGTGGCTCCTCGGCGGCTGTCGGCGTCGCCGGCAGCGCTTCGGTCCCAATCGCTACCGGGTCAAGGACAATGCCGGGCTCGGCGCCGAGTACCAGCAGCTCCAAGCAGCGACCGTCCTCAACGATAATCGAGACCTGCCTGCTGGGGGCACCCAGGCCCGTCTCAGTCACTTCATTAGCAACAGTCTCGAGGATGGCAGTCGACTCCCAGCGGGAGAGGAAGGAGCATCAGGAGCAGGTGGAGAAGCAGGAGCCACCTCCGAGCAGCCCAGCTGCAGTGGCGCCAGACGCAGCGGCAATGGACGCTCCGCGTTCGGTGGCCGCTGTCCCAGCGCCCCACGCTGGCTGCGGCCTAAGTCCAAGGCTGGAAATGCGTCTGGCCCTCAATCACGACATCCTCGGGGACGAGGACTTGATCTGCTACGAGCCTGGTCCCGATCTAACAACTATTCTGGGGTGAGCTTACCAGATTATATTATTTTTTTGATATTTTTTAAATTTTATAATAGCTTACATTTCTTTTAATTATCTTAATATCCGGCTCGAAGGACCAAATGTTTTTTGGCGATCTTAAAACCCTTTTTAGGGGAGATTTTGAAGAGATTTTAAATTGGTAGGGCTAACTTTTTCGACAAAAAATTGACTTAACGAAATTTTAGAATGCTTTTAGATCAGGCTATATATTGATTTGCCAGAATTTTCTTTGTGCTTAACAGAAAAAAAACAAAGTGGCTAGATATAAGAAAGAAATAGCTTCATTTTTTTTATATTGCTTCAAATCCGGCTCGAGAGACCAAAGGATTTTTTTGTTGGGATTTTTAGGTTTTTAAGGAAGATTTTGAAAAGATTTCAAATCACCAGGGCTTACTTTTTTGATAAAAAATCGATTAAGCGAAATTTTTAAGTGCTTTCAGATCAGTGACATGCTAGAATTACATTTGTTTGAGTAGAAAGTAGAACCAAGTGGCCAAATATGAGAAATAAATACCTTACATTTATTTTTTATATTGCTTATAATCCGGCTCGAAGGACCAAATGTTGTGGTGGGGTCCTCCAAGAAATCATTATCAATTAAATTTGTTATTTTAATATTTCTTTATACACTATTATATTCTTATTAATTATAAATTAATTAATTTTTTTTTACAAATTCCAGGCACGACCTCTCCACATTTCATCGTCTGACGGGTCGCGATTTATTGAGTCGTTCAGCCACGAACCGAGTGCAGCCAAAAGAGGCTGTCATATCGTACTCTCAACATCGCAACTCAAAGATGGACACCCCGACCGTGAACCGTCGGCCCCGCCCCCTTTCGGCGGGCGCGGCCTTGAGTCGCAGTCGCAGTCGCAGTCACAGTCACAGCAATACCAACAGCAGCAGTCACGGCAGTCCGCTCGCCGCCGCTGGTGGCTCAATCCGTGCCGGCGAAGAAGACCAGAAGAGGCCGCCGCCGGGACATCCTCATCCGCCGCCGGCGGGCTGGAGCGGTGGTGGATCTGCGGCTCGAGCCGGCGGCAGCGGGAAAGGAAGCGGAGGCGACGAGAGCACCGGCTCCAGATCCAACAGAGACGGGAGCAAATTAGGAGATCTGGAAATCTTAGCGAGACGCGAGAAGATATACTCCATGTCTCAATCGAGGAGTGGCTGTCGAGTCAGGGAGACGTCCACGACTCTGGTGGCGATGGCTTCGGAGATGCGTACGGGGGAGGCGACAACGACGGGGATACCGATGGGGGATTCAACGAGACGCGACTCTTCCTGGCCCCCGACCCAAGCAGCTGCAGCAGCCTCTCTGACGAGGACGAGGAGTACTACTTCGATGGACGGAGCGGGAGCCATCACCACAACCACAACAACAATGACTGAGGCAGCATTCCTTGAGACCGAACTGGGCAGGTCCAAGCGATTGTGAGTGATGGGAGGAAAGATATGTATCTTCATGATCTTATGGGTTATCTTTTTCAGAATAAACTTTATTAAGCGTCGCAACTCCGAGATAACCGCCAGTAGCACCAGCAGCACTCCCAACTTCTCCGACGGCGCCGCGGGCGAGCAGCCGCAGGCGAGCCACAGCCAGAGCAGCCTGCTCCAGCTCCAGAAGCTGCCAGGGTCGTCGCAGGCCCAGCAGGACTCGGCGGAGATGGCCCAGATGTCGCCGCGCAAGGATAACGTAAGTTCTGGGAAAATATTCCTAAATTTCTTGAATTAAATATAAATTCCAACCAGGACAAGCCATCACTGAACCGCCGCCTGTGGAAGCAGATCACCAAGCGCCGACGCACCAACTCCGTGTCCCAAATAGTCGCCGGCTAGGGGGTAGGGGAATCGGGGAATCCCCTGAAGAAGAAGCACTCAACACCCATGTCCACCATTCTCGCCTCTCACTTACTGTGTTCTAAGGGTAGATTTTAGTTAAGCTTACCGAAAGCCGCCTTCTTAGCATCGATCAGGGATGGGCCATGAACGATAACAAGGGCGATGACGATAGACGATTATTTGCACGGCTGCAACTGCCGCCAGTTGCATATCAAGGAATTATATAGAAAAAGATATAGAATGCGAAGGAAGAAGACACTTAGTAGTACGTTAAGTTTTTTGATACGACTTTGTAGCTAGCGAATCAGCTCTAGGCGTCCAATTTGCGTCCAACAACTAAAACAGATATCGATAAGTAATCGATAGAACGATAAAGATATCGAATCGATTCTCCTGCCAAGAGGAAGCGAGCAAGCGAGCCAAATACGAACTAGACAACGAAGGGCAGTCAGAGAGAGGAGGCATCCACACTCCACACACTCCACTCACTCAACACACACCACACACACCACACACACACACTCGGAATCGGAATCCAGCCAAAGAAAAACAATGATTAGGACTTATAGGGGAATTCCGCACACTGACTCTACGTATATGTATTTTTTAAGAGACAAAGTCGGCATTCATGATTAGCTTTTAGCCGTTTCGGGTTCGGGTTTATGTTGCGCGGAATTAACAGTGTGAAATTGCCTTACGTATCCAATGAACTATTGTATGGGTAGCTGGGTAGCTGGGTAGCTTAACGTAGTTGTCTTTATACATAACATTTACACTAACATTTTACATAAACATAAACATTAAAAAACATAAGCAAATTAACGGCCACAGCCTCAGAGCAGGTTGCAGGTTGCAGTAGAGTCCGCGTCAGTCGTCTTAATACAATTTTTAGTAATTAAATTCCACGTTTTTCTCAACTATTTACAAGCGAAAACTTTTGCATCAGTTAGATCTTATATACAATATATAGATATATATATATGGATATATAGGGAATCTTGGTAGTTCATTTCACATTGAAATTGTAATTGAAATCGGAGGAAACGAATAACACAGAAAATTGTTTAAAAATAATAACAAATTATACGAATTAATAACGAACGAGATCAAGTACATTTATCAGCTTTAATAGAAAATCTAATATATATACATGGATCTAAATAGTTCTAGTTATAGTTATATAATTGACATATACGAATTACTTTTGAATAGTGAGCGAGGCATTCGAAACTCACACTCACCACACACACTCACGACGAGTCATTCATGGATGGATACTCCAGCACCGTTTACAGCCACGTGAGATATTCAGATATAAGCCTTGTAAACCCCCCGGAGTCCAGATTTCTTTGTCCTTTTTTTGGGTATTTTTAGCAGAGTAGTTACGAGTTCGAGTACGTATGAATTTTCCTCTTGAAATTCATTAAGAAATTCAATTATATAAAGAACAAATTCCAAACGAAAAAGCATCCAAATAAATTCAATATACAAATAAATCAAAAACAAAACTCCGATTGTGCTTAGAAATTCCTTGGGAGAGGTTTTGGGCCTGTTGGATCATTATATGTATTTATTTGTAACGTGCGGGGTCTATCATCAAACGTGATCAATGGCTAAAAAGTAAATAGAGAACATTTTCATTCACTGGTCGCTGGTTTTGGTACTCTTTTACGCATGTATTATTCGAGGTTTTCTGGTTTTATGAATAAGATTTACAAAATTTATTTTAAACACATTTTCATGTTATATATTCATTGCTTTAATCTCTTATTGAAGATTTTATTACATTTCTTTATATTATATTGAAAATACACTTGATAACAATAATAAATAGAGAACATTTTCAGGCATTAATCAAAGTTAACTTATATAAATGGGGATAACTATGTTTTATGGATAATACATACTAAATTTAACTAAAAAAAAATATTTATATTATATTTCATTCGCTGGAAAAATATTTAAGCAATTACAAATATTTTTCGTAATTTTTTCTGATAATTATAATAAATAGAGAACAATTTTAAGGCGCACTGGTCGCAAATCCTAAAACCTTTTCAGATTATATGGTAAATAAATACTAGAATCAACCAAAAAATAAAATAATATAATATATATTAAATACCGTAAACATTAAAAATAATATATATATTATATTTTATTCTATGGAAAAATTATGGAAGACTTAAAACGGTTTTATAGGTATATTGATCATACTTTTTATAGTTTTTTATCAGCGTTTTAAGGTTATATGGATACATACTAAATGTAACCTTAAAAAAATATATATATAATATTTTAATCGCTAGAATAATTATTTAAAAGTTATAAAGATTTTCTTTGGGTGTAATGATGATACTTTTGATAATATTTAGAATATTATATAGGACACTTTTCAAACTTTAAGTATAGCTTGAGATATTTTATACAAATGCACGTTCTGGGAGATCATACTGTACTATTATTTATTTATTATTAATTTTTATTTTATGCTTTTCCGATACCCAAACTTCTAGCTATAAAATCTGTAATACCCTCTCTTGGGAAAGAGCATTCTTACAACGAAATGTTGGTCAAATTAATTGTAATTCCCCCGTGGAGCTGCTGGGTTGGGCGCGACGCCCGTGCGTGCGTTCTCCAAAAACCCGGCTGAGGCGAGGTGGGAGAAAGGGTGGCTTGGGATCTGGGAAGAGAGTCGATTGAGAGAGCATTGAGAGGGGATTGAGAGGGGATTGAGAGAGGGTTGAGAGAGGGTTGAGAGACTGCCTCTGCCTCCCAGTCAGCTGTTGCGGCAGCTGGCTTTCAGCTTTCAGCTTTCGGCTCTTCGGCTTTTCAGCTGACTGAGCCCGAGTCTCAGTCGAGAAACGAGTTTCGTGCCGAACGGACGCCACGCCGCGTCTCACTCTCTCGCGGGCCGAAGACGACGAAGACAACGTAGAAGAATCGGAGGCAGGGAAGAAACTAGGGGAAGAATTCCTCGCCAAAAGCTTTGTTTACAATTTGCATACGTTACATGCCTTTTTAATTGGCAACGCGAGTGCAAGTGTAAGTCTCCTTACCTTAATTTGTTTTTTTTTTTTTGAAAGTGTTAACCGAAAAAAAAAAATATAATAAAAAAAAATACTAGTAAAAAAAGAGAGTGTGTGTGTTGTGGCTGTTAACCTGGGCACAGGCATTATGGACCGATGCATGTGAACTGACAGGAAATAAAGAGAGCGCCATTAAGCCATCGTCGCTAGAACGAACCATGGCCAGAGATGCGGCCCAAGCAGATTCGCTAATTGAGGTCGTTGTCTAGGTAAGTTGTCGGTTTCATCTCTCTGTGCTGGCCCTTGCCCCTTGCCCCAGCCGCTGCCGCTTCCGTTTGCAACTGAAATTCACTTACTTTGCCACTGCAACACCAGCAAGAGCCGCCACAGCGATCTCCGATCTGCGATCTCCGCGATCTGCGGCGGATAAAGCCACAGCTAGTGCTCCGAAAACGGTAAATTATGCCGGTGTGCTGGGGGCAAGAAACTCGCCTCGATGGCAAAAATTCACACGTTGCACAGTGGGGCAAGGGATGTGGAAAATATGGGGGAAAATTTGGGTTCTTAAAGGAAATATAGAAAATGGTTAAGGATATGAAAAAGATTGCTGAAAAATGTGGATACTCAAAGGGAGTTTAAGCAGACAACTCTCTTGAGCGGACATTACGGATTTTTGTCCGCTTTAGACAGAGAGAGTGTATTTTTTTATTTTTAAAAATCTATGTTATTTCAAAATATATATAAGCTCTTAAAAATGCTTAGTTACGGATTTGTGGCATAAAACTTTCTTGAACGGACACCCATGAATTTGTCCGCTCAAGAGAGCGACTGCCATTTGAACTCTCAGAGCAGCTTTATCCTTTATACAAATATTTTTACAATATATTTATATATAAAGGCTCTCAAAACAGCCTTAATTTGGGAGTTGGCACCAATAACAACCACAAACCTTGAATATTTTGTCCGACATCGCCATTTGTCCGCTCAAGAGAGTTTTTATTTTCTACGTTTGTATATATATTTCTTTTTAAAGTTCACACGTTCTCTCAATAAACATTCAACTGTTAAAATTCGTTTTTATCCCATACGTGCTATTTAAAATATATATAGAGATGAAGATATATTTCTAAGCAAGTTATGAAGTTCTTAATATTTTTTGCTCATCTTTACCATAAATAACATTTAGGTTTCTCTCAGATTTATTAGACATACATAAATCCCACTATATAAATGAGGAAATGCTGGCGCTTTTTGCCTCAGAGTGCGCTTTGGTGCTGCAAAAAAAAGCGGAAAATCAAAATGACAGATAGTCGGTCCGGGTCTCCGATCAGAAAGGAAAAAGCCGCGCCAGCAACTTGCCACTGGCTGAGTCAGCAGTGAAAGCAGCATAAGCGGATCGGATTGGATGCGATTGGATTGGGATTGGTACTGGAATTGGGATTGGAACCGAAAGCTCTGATAAATCTCACGGCTGAGAACCAGAACTCGGGGTTTTGATAATATAATTATCCAGGCGGCCACAATCAATGGGTTTATGGCAATAATGATGAGGCCGAGAGATCGCTGATCGCTGATGGCCGGACAACGAAAACCGCAGCGGAAACGCTCTCGACTATCGATCAAAAAAGCAACAAAAAAGCAGCAAAAAAGCAACAAAAAAGCATAAGCTATGTAAGGTCGAAGCACGGCGGCTAAATGCATATTAAGTAATTTCCAGCAAGTGAGAAACGAGATAAAAACGTAAATAGATACTTGTACGGCTCTATTTAGCGCATGTTTCCTTTTCCAAAAACATTCGCAGCTAGTTTTTTACGTTTTCTTAATTTTGTTGTTTTTTTTCCTTTTTTTGGTTCCGCTAAGGCAAATGGCAAGTGCAAAAATTTGTTGCGAAAATTGATTAACATCAAACAGGTTGAGGCACCTCTCCACACCACTCCACTCCACTCCATTTTCCCCTCGCAACTATTCATGAAATTGCTGGTCAAAAGTTTTTAATTGAATCTCACATAAAAAGTAAAAAAATAAAGAAAATCCAAAGGGGGGGTAGAGAAAAATCAAATAAAAAGCAAGGCAAGCAAAGAAATATACAAAAAGTGGCGACAAAGACAACAAACGCTGGATGATGATGATTGGGACATGAAGCTCCGAACTCTTGACGATTTTCGGTGATTTTTTTGATTTTTTTCTTTTATATTATTTTTTTTATTTAGGCGTTTATACAGCGTATATTATTTGGCAACATTTCACTGAGAAACCGAGCTGATAAAACTGGTTTCGCAGTTTTTTATTGAATTTTATACAACATTTGCATCGCGCCGAGCAGCCGTCGAGTCGCCGAACAATAAACAATTTCAATGAGAAAACAAAAAGATGGTCGCCTCGTTAAGCGTTAAGCTTTAAGGTATTTGAACCCAAGCAGGAGGAGAACTGTTCTCCGATTTGGTTTCGGAATCAGCTCCCAGAAGCTCTTAAAAGCCTGAACGAGAGAGGACCATCCCTCCCAGAAAAAGTGAGTGTCAAGCTGAGACAGCCAGCTGCTTCGGCTTAAAACTCTAAATTCTGAATGAATGAATGAATGAACATTCGAACAAAAGCCCACAAAGGAATCTGCGCCTTCTCTTCAGTTACTTCCTTTTCCAGAGTGATCTTTCCTTTGTCCCCCCCTTTCGGGTTTTGGGTCGCTCTTTCTACCTGTCACTCCACTCCGCTCCTCTCACTTTCGTTTCGATTTTGATTTTGATTTTTCGGGCAACCCGCTGACGATGAAGGGCCTTTCTAAATCTTTAATGGCCCCCCTTTTACCTTTTGTATACTGGGAATTCTCAGAATTTAAGAGCCACGGAAGAAGTGAAAGAATTGAGACTATATCTTTTGGAGATTCTTAAAGTTTAGGTTTTGGTACAAAGAAAAAATAACAGACACGGCCACTTATTACTTATTACTTACTTAATTCAAATAATTTGATAAGTTTTATATAGAAATATATACAAAATACAAAAAATAATAAAAATCAAATACAAAATTCCAATTATACAAATATCTGCTTAGAAACACCAAATTCTACAATCTTCTCTCAATAATTCACCTTATAATTCCCAACTGAAAATGGAAAATTTCCACTGATCCTATAACTTAAAAGATAAAACGTTTAACTTAGTATTTTAATGATTATTTTAATAGTTTTTATTTAGAGTAGGGCTTTCCTTCTATAAATATCTGCTTGGAAACCCAAAATTCCACATTCTTCTCCCTATAATTTACCTTATAATTCCCAACTGACCAGTAGGGAAAATAATCACTGATCTGCACCATAAAAATTCAACTCAATAAAAGGTATTTCAATGATTAATTTGATATTTTATGTAGAGTAGAGTTTCATGCTTTCTTTTTACTAATATTTGCTTAGAAATCTACAAACTTCCCTCTATAACTCTCCTTATAATTCCCAACTGACCTGTTGGCTCTCTCAGGTGTCGTCTGTCGTCTTTCCTTTGGCTTGAATACGGTTTGCTTAAAGACTTCCTCTATGATCTATGAGGCTATCATGTTGTAATGCCTCTGTCAGAAGGTACTTGAACTTCCCATTCTCCATTCTATGGGCTCCATGCTCCCCGTTCTCAGTGCTCCGTTCTCTGTTCTCCATTCTCCCGGTTCTCCCCGTTCTCCCTCGTTCTCCCCGTTCTCCCTGCTCTCACCGATTCTCCATTCCTCGCGATTCTCCAATCTCCTACTGAACAGTTCGCTGAACAATGGAGTTCTTGTGGCTCCGAGTGTGCATTGTCTATGTAATCCATGGGGCACGGGCACAAAGCCCGGCTGCCTCCTGCTCCATACATAGTAATTAGAATCATGCACGGAGTGTCTGAGTGTCGGTGTGTATCTGTATCTATGTATCTGCGTATCTGCGGGGTTCGCTGACTGTGACTTTAACCGTTGGCGTCTGCGCCTCAGAGTCGTTAATTTAGGCTTCGTTTCAGCTCAGCTCTATTCTGTTCGTGGTAATTATGAGCGACAGAAGCGGACCATTTCCCCATTTCGAACCTGGGAGTTGGAGAATTTGATTCGGGATCGAGAAGCCAACTTCTTTTCCCGGTCTCCCGGTCTCCCGGCCATTAATCACACGAATTGGTCAGTTGAAAATTCAATTTTGTGGCCCCAACAGAAAAAAAAGAGTCGACAAATTAACGTCTTTTTAATTGCTCGTGAGTTGCCGGGTTGCCTCTGCCACGACAACGTTCACCAACAACATTCAACAACAAAACACCAACAGGCGGAGCCAACACCAACAATGGCCAATTGTCATGTGGAGTCGTTGAACTCAAGAGCCCCCCCTTGGCAGCCAGAGTCTCCTCTGTGTTTATCTGCTTTTTGATTTGGCTTTTTAAGAGCTCAGGTTATACAATAGATCAGCTGCTGATCCATCATAAATTGTGAAACAAAAGTGCAGCTTCGGCATGTAAATAAAAACAAACATCAGGCATCGAAAATAAGCTATGGAAAAAGAGCAGCGTTTGACTGGGTCTGACCTTGACAAGGGCAGCCGCATAGCAAACGTGTTTACCAACAAATCGGTCTAAGCAAACCGGTCTGCTCACCGCTGCTCCCCATCATCGCCTCCTCCCTGGTGCCACGGATATTTTCAGACTGTATTTTTGGTGACGCTTCACAGATTTTCCGCACGTTAAATTGTCACAAAAAAAAAAAGTACAAATAATAACAATAACAGAAAAAAACAGCAAAGAGCGAGCGAACAAACAGAACTTACCACGTGCCCAGCAAAGCAAGCTGGCGCGCTAGCAAAAGCAGACTTGCAACAGAGCATCCAAGCAGAGAGAGAGCTGAACAGATGGAATGGAATTGAACACTCTCATGTGAAGGCAGGCATGCATGCCACCAAAAAACACTTGTTGTCGAATTTATAGGATTTTTTGGGTTAACAACTTAGGACTTCTTGCTTTTTAAAGTAAAAAAAAACATACAAAGAGCATGCTAACATGGATACATAAATCTGCAATTTAATGAGATTAAAAGGCATTTTATTAAAAGACTCTCTTCTCTGACAATAAAATAAGTCAAGTATTTCAATTAATACATATTTCTAAAGTATATATATACTTTTTCTAAGAACCTTACTCCTACAACTTGATCCCCAGCTGTGTGTGTGTGCTTCGGGGCCTGTGCATGTGCTTGGCTCTAACAATTGCAGTTGATTTCTTGCCGCCTCTCGGTTTCTTCCCTTTCAATTGCAATTCGACTCAATTGAGTTGAGTACGAAAGCGTGAAAAGCTCGGCGAATCCAGCCAGTCATAATAATAGGAGTTGACCGGCCACTGACCACCACCAGACAGGCGACGCAGTGGATCCGCTGGCTGTCTTGGCGATTACAGTATTGAAGATTTTTAATTTGAATTTTAATGTTGGGTTTGGAAAACCTAAGCGAATGCAGTTAGAAATAACACAAAACGTTGATTGGGAAGATAGTGTTGGAAAATTGTAGTTAATTCACAATGTGAGTGCTGGAAAAAACGAATAAGATAATGAAGAACTTTAAATAAGTGTGATAAAACGCCTATTAGTCAAAGTTAAGGTATTAGCTCTTGAAATTTAAATGAGTGTTGAAAAAGGCTCAAGGAAGAGCTCAAGTAATGAAAAATTCCTTGCATTTCCCAATTCGAATTTTAAATAAGTGTTGAAAAATGTTTACTGATCGTAGTGCCTTAATTAACTTTAAATTGTTGCATTATTTCAACTTAAAGCAAGTGTTTGAAAAAGGTAAAAAATAATGTAAGTGTTGAAAAGATCCTAAAGAAATAATTTCGAAATTTGAACATTTAATAAGTGTTGAAAAACGCTTAGCGATTATAGTGCTTAAATTAGTTCTTTAAGTCAGCGATGGAAAGTCAGCAAGGGCAGTTTTAATATGAATTTTAAATATATTTCCCTCATTAATGAATCAAAACAATAAAACTCATGTTAAAAAGCATTTGAATTTTATTTTCAAGTGTTGAAAAACGCTTAGTGTTGCAACTTACCCTACAAAGCCCTTTTGATTTGACCTTGAAGTGAATTTTTATGGTAAAAGTTTAGCGATCACAGTGTGGAAATTAACCACAAAATGGGGGTTTTATTTGAACTTGAAGCGCGAGGAGCTTGGGGTTTTTATATGCTGGCTTTACAGGTCGGGGGCCTCTGAATCACCCAACCATGGCGATGATCCATCCCGATGGTTTCTTTCGCCAAGCCACCGCCGGGACTTGCATAATTTTCTGTTTTTATTTTTAAGCTTTTTTTCGGCGTTTGATTTGTGTTATTACTTAATTGCTTTGAACCTGAAAACAACACAAGACACACAACACACACTAATTTATGGCGCGTCTTTATGCAAATCAAATCCCCAAAAAAATACGACATTTACATATGATTTTGTGTAAATTCTGGTTTTTGAGTTTAATTCCCTTTTGTTTTTCGACTGCAAAATGCAAAACACGCGCTGGCCACAAAATCAAAAAGAAAAGCAAACAAAAAATTAGACAAAAAGCCTGCCAGCACTCCAGTTGACTTCATTGTCACCCCAGAAAAAATAACAAAAAACCCAAGTTGACATTGAAAATGGCCAAAAAAAAAGGGTTAAAAAGTAAAAAAGAAATGAAAAGAAGGCCAAGAAAGCCGGCGCGAAAGAGAGAAGGGGCGGAGAGAGTTGAAATGCGATCGGCTTGTGGAGTCGGATTCGGATTCGGATCGCATTGGGGCAAGTGGGTCAAAATGTTGGGCAAGGGCCACCTGAAGACAGACGCTCAAGAAGAAGCCAAAGAAATCGAAGAAGACGTGCGTGAAATACGCCCCAAAAAGCGAGATATATAGTTGCATATATTGTATAATCATAGCAAATATCCGTACGTGATCTGGCCGGGGTATTTTCTATCTGGCAAAGAGGGAAGGGAATTTCTGTAATCTTAAGTAATTTCCAAAAATAAAAGGTTCTACGGGGGAGATAATGCCCCAAAAAATAAAAGGTTCTATCATAATAAAGTTATACCAGGAAGCTTTGAAGAATTGGTACGTGGAATAGTGATTAAGGGAAGTTACATCATTTATCACTATTAAATATATTATTATTATATATACATTATTATTATATATACATTTATTTTAGTTTTTTATTATTTTTCCACCAAATACAAAAGTGTTTTCCCGGAAAGTAGTGATCGCACATCCTCGGTTCCTATTTTATCAATTTATTATCGATATAATAAACTGTTCACACTGTAGATACATTTATCACTGTAGTATGACGTTTCTACCATGTTGTTTCCATATTTTATTTTATTTATAAAAATTCCTTAAATAAATAATTCTCATAAATCACTGATAATACCATTTCGCCTCCGATTTCCTTCCCCATCCAAAGCCTGCTCGAATCAATCGATGGATCAATGGCTACCAGTCCCATTGGACTTAGCCAATATATCTAATGGCCCGAGGACGTGCCTCACATGATCGAGAGACGCTCCCAAAACACACATTTCGCCGCGATCATTGTATAATCTCCGTCGACTTTGGACACTACGGAGCTACGTGACATGACTGTGTCTAATCTTTTTATATAAGTGGAGGGGGAGGGAGAGTCAGGAGGAGGCCAGAGCAGGAGGAGATCGGGCCAAGCCAACTGGAATTCCATTAGCCAAACGCCAAACGCCGAAAAACGAACCAGAGCTCTCAAATCAAGCGCGGCTCGAAGCGCGGCGCTTGCGTGTTGCAAGTGTTGCAAGTGCTTCCTGCTCGGCGGCATGCAACACGCATCCAGCTATTGGCTGTTCGGTATTGCCTTTTGGCCAACTTGTTTGGCCAGTATGCAAGGCGAGACAGAGAGAGAGGGACTTGTTGTCGATATTTTTCGGCCGCTTTTCTTGCCAGAAAGTAAAACTTGCCACAGCTGTTTTTTTGGTTTTTATTTATTTATTTATTTTTTTTTTTTTGGAAGGCCCGAAAGCCTTGCTGCTCGCTGCAGGTGACATACTTTTCTCAGCGCCTGTCCTAAAATAATTTTACTTTTTCCCAGCCAAGCCAACTGGTTGGCTAACTACTTTCTCTGCCCTGCTGGCGGCCAGGTTTCTTAGCCAGGTTTCTGGCCAGGTTTCTTGGCCAGCTTTTCTAGCACTTTTCGGCATCGTCAGGGGTCCATTTCAAGGTCAACGTCGGTCGTGCCAGGCTTTCCCACCATCTCAAAAAAAAAAACCTGTGACTTGCATTCGCAATGAATCTCCATTTTACACACATATATCTTAGGGCCAACTCCAAGTCCAGGCCAATGACACTCTTCCCTGAGTTTGTTCCCCTCTCTATATATATATTTATATATTTGTTACAATATACATTGTAAGCACTTTTTGTTAGACTTTAGCCTCCGAATCGCATTCCATCCGGCTTCCTCGAGCGAATCGGGGTAATCGGATATCAGCGCCTTCCCGGTTAATGTCCAGCCGCCCAGATATTTCCATATTTGCACTTGATCCAAAGGGGGTTAGCTGGTCAGCCGGCCAGATCGGCAACTGGATACTCACAGATCAGATGCGGGCCCAAAAAAATAAATAAATATATGAAGGGAATGCTTGGGGAACTGAAAGTTAGAAAAAAGGCGGTATAAATAGGAGAAAGGCTGGAAAACTGAAAAAAAAAATATAAAAAGAAAGGTCTCTTAACTGGGAGAATATTGTTTTTCTTTTTAAGAAATATAAGAACTATTTTGTTTATGAAATGTTTAATCTTAAAACTTAACAAATTAAAGATTAAATATTAAAAATAAATAAAGGGAATGCTTGGGAAACTGAAAGTTAGAAAAAAAAAGCGGTATAAATAGGAGAAAGGTTGGAAAACTGAAAAAATATAAAAAGAAAGGTCTTAAACTAAAAGAATATGGTTTTTCTTTTTACGAAATATAAAAATTATTATATTTACGAAAAAACAAAATCAGAAAGGTTGCAAAACTGGAAAAATATAAAAAGAAAGGTCTTTAAACTGAAATAATCTTGTTTTTCTTCTTAAAGAATATAAGAATAATTTTATTTATGAATTATTGAAGTTGGAAACTTAACAAATGTATGTTAAAACATTTTTAAAAAATATTTTAAGTCTTCTTGATTATAATTTAATATATCTTATGGAATAACGAGAGTTCTTTCAGGTATTTTACCAAAAACAAGGTATAGTTAGGGCTCTTATTCTGTTTTCATTTCTAATTAAAAAATAACTTCCTAAAAATGTTACCTTTCTGGAACTAAAAACAACCTTATAAGCCTTGTAAACACTTTAATTTAGATTCAAGGCTCCAAAACATACCCTTGATTGAAGGAAAAACCTACCCAGCTTTGTAAACATTTTAAGCAAATTTTACTGCCCTAACTCGAGTATTTTTCTCATATTTTCACCCACTAATTGCTGAACCGGCGGCGGTGGCGGTGGCACCTGGCCACCTAGTTACCCATTCAGCTGTCCAATTTCATTGATAAACCTGGGCCCAGCCCCGCCCTCGCACACACACACCGGCACACTCGCACACACTCGCTGGGGAGAGAAGTATCTTGAGCCAAGGTGAGCCACATTTGGTTCAATGCACCTCGCAGACACTCCAATTCCAAAAACCAATTCCAAACCGAACCGAACCGAACTCGAATCCGAACTCCAATATATACCCAATGAGCCAGCCACTCTTTGGGGCCTTTCGGCGCCTGTCCAGGCCGCCCCTCATGATCAATCGGTGCAAATGGCCAAAATGAAGTTAGCCGCATTTTTGCGGCCCGGCTGCCAAACAGATGCAGATACTTGCACTTACGGATACACAGAGGCAAGCCAGCAAATTCGATTCGAGGCAGACATAGAGATAGAGATGGAGATACACATACTGAGAGATGCAGAGATGCAGAGATGCAGAGATACTGAGATACAGGTACAGATTCAGATGAGGAGATGGCATGGGCGGCAATTGTTCAAGTGACGCGCAATTAAAAATAAAAATAAGTGCGACCAGCCAAGGCAATCTAAGTACAGGCGAGCTTGCCTAACTTGAACCTTTTAATTAAATTTAAATAAGAAATTAATTCTAGGGATTCTTAAGGTAGTTTTGTGGGATTTATTGAGGGTTGGAGCATATTTTTAGTCGCTAAAGGAAGGCGTATTTTGTAGGGAAAGTTCAAACGTTTTTTTAGTGTTTAAACATAAAAATACCTCATAAATTGGTATCTTTATATGTTAAAAAATTAAGATAATACAAAATAAATGTATTTAACTTATATATGTTATATATAATTATATTTGAAATTCCAAAATATAATTTTTCTCAACTATAAAAGAAGGCGTATTTTTTAGGGAAAGTTCAAACCTTTTTTATAGGGTTTAAAAATAAAAATAACTCATAAATTGGTATCTTTATATGTTAAAAATAATAAAACCCTTTAACTAATATAAGAAATACTAAATAACTTTACTTAAAATAAATATATTATATATAATTATGTTTTAAATTACAAATTATCACAATTTTGGTTAACTATAAAAGAAGACTAATTTTTTGAGTGTTATTTAGTATTAAATAGTAAAAAACTTCTAAATTGGAAGCCTCGTAGTAAATAAACAATAAAATCCTTTAAAAAGATAAATATTACGTTTTAAACTACAATTATTTTATTATTTATTATTTTACAATTATTGTTAACCATAAAAAAGGCTGTTTTTTAGGGGATATTCAAACCTTTTTTAGTATTAATATATATAAATACCTCCAAATTGATAAGCTTCTATGGGAATAGTTAATAAAACCCTTTAAATAATTATAATAATACAAAAGAAAAGTATTTAAATTAAATATGCCATATAATTATGTTTTAAGCTACAAGATATCATTATTATTATTAGAAATAAGACTTATAAAGCAGTCTGACCTGTAAAAATAACTATAATAAGGTGAGGCGAGCTCATCTCCGTGTGGGTTTGGATTGGTTTGGTTCGGTTCAGTTGGGATTGTGGATTGTGGATGAGACTGGCGACTGGCGATCGCGGATTGCAGATGGGATTGGGATTGGAATCGCTATTGCGATTGCGATTGGTATTGGGCGACGCGCACTTGTCGGCGATTTCCTGTCATTAGTTTGGCTGCATGTCAAGGTTGTTTGGCAAGCCCATTGCAGGTACAGGTACAGGTAGCAGGTAGCAGGTAGCTATAGTAGGTAGTAGCTAGTAGCTACATGCCGCATCCGTTGGATGCAACTGCAATTAAGGCAGTGCGTTAAGCGTCTTTTCAAATGAAATGCAAGCCAGTTATTAGCCAAGTACGAAAGCCACTGCCATTGGGGAGAGCGAGCAGGAGAGAGGCAAAAGTTGTTAGTTGCAAGTTGCAAGTAGTTGCTAGTTGCCAGTTGCTAGTTGCCAGTTGCTGGTTGCTGGTTGCTGGTTGCTGTTGTTGCAGCTGCATTTCATTTCGCTTCACTTTCTTCCAGGTTGTTTTCCAGCTCGTTTGGCCAGTGGGCGGGGTTTCGCTTCGCCTCGACTTGCCTTGCCTTGCCTTGCCTTGGATGGGTTAAAAACCGGCATCTATGTATAAAAAATAAAAAGAAAGAGAAATATCCCCGATAGCCCACGAACATTGCAATGTGGAAAATGCACTCCAACAAATTATTATGAGCAGCAATTGAATGTGGCTTTGCTTTTGCTGGGATGTATGTTGCATGTTGCTGCGGTTGCAACACTCAAACACCCAAAAAACATACAAAATAATCATAGAAAAAACCCGATCTTGACAGGTTGCTGCGGCCATGCACCGTTGCCGTTTATTGGGCGGCGATTTCATAGAAAAAAATACCAAACACTTGCAGCTGGCCACCGCAGAGATCCAGATCCAAACAGACAAAAAGGTAGCCATTTAATGAGGGCTTTGGGCAGACAATGAAAAGCAATTACCCGCAAATGTTTGTTTGGAGAAATAATACACCAGTTTCGATTGGTGTCACAACGAGTGGTTTTTAGTGCTTTTTATGGGCCTTAAACTAAAGTTCTCTCCATAAAAAAAAAACCAAATAGAAATAGAAAACTTAAACTAACAGCTTTGGGTCTGTTAAGCATAATGAAGAACACCTATCGAGCGGACATTGGCTTGGCTGAAAAAAACATATTTGGTTTTAAACGTTTTAGCTCGTAAAAAGAAGCGCATAAACTAAAATACTTAGTTTATACTTAGTTTTTAGTCTTGGCTAAGTGATGATGGATTATCTGTTAGTTTTTATTAGAAGGAATAAATTCTAAAGTTGCTTACACAAAAGATCTGTGCTTATTAGGGTTTTTAAATTAATATTTATTTAGTTAAAACCTCTTAATAATTTTTTTAATTAGTTTAAATAATAACAACATAAATAATAGCAACCAGAATAACATAATAAGCAATTTCTAAAGCATAAATACAGCTTAGCACAAAACAGTGGTGTTCCAGCCTCTGCCGGCACACGCATAGAATGTAAGCAAGGCACCAGTGTGACCAAATACTATTTTTAAGGCTAAATCTAGCCCCTTTTAGGGATTAATTTAGAGCTTAAAAATGCTACCGATAATCGGTAAGGATAAAATTATAGTATTTAACTTTAAAATACAAATAATAATCCAATAAATAAAATATAATAATAATAAAATTTAAAAAATTAAAAAAAAATAAAATAATCTCTCTAGGGAATCCATCACATCCATATATGTGGGTCACACTTGCCAAAGTCCACTTAAATCAACGCGGTGTGGGCAAAAGTTGAGCTTGTATAAATATTTAATGGATTAATAAATGTGTAAAATGTGAGAAAAGTGACAGGGAGCCAGGCCAGCCGCGTACGATAATGGCTTGCATTTGTGTAATACAAGACAAGGTTTCACTTGGATGTCGTGTAAGTGGATACACATCGCTCGGGGCACACAGATGTCTCTCCTCTCGGTGGGGACTCGAGATTGAGCCACATTGAATTGTCCGGACGGCTGACTGCACTTGCAACGCAACGCAAACGCAACCCCGTAATTGAATCAGCTGCTCCGATCTCTGAAATCGAAATCGAAATCACTGAAAACCCAAACCCAATCCAAGCCCAAACCTAAACCCAAAGCGAAGTTAAAGCCCAAGCCAAACGCATGCAACTGTCAGACGCACTCGAGTCAACTCTCGAGAGATCCCCCAGGTACCCCGATCCCCGACTGCAGGTCTGCAGGGGCACTGTGCAGCAGTGTTGACCCCATTCTCCGACTAATGACTGACGTCAGAGTTTGAAGTTGCAGAGTGCAAGTATGCCCACGAACCCTCTATAAGCACTGGCAAAAATAAAGGCTTTACTTATGATTATTCTTTTAGTCGAATCTCTTACTAAAATTCATTGAAATATTAAAATAAAAGTGAGACATATTAGAAATAAAATGTTTCGGATGGAAGTCACCAATATGTTCATCAGTATTCGTTTGCTGACCTGTTGGTTGGGAATTTTAGTGCAAGGCATGCGGTTTTTTTTTTGTGTTTTTTTGGCTTAACTCAGATTTAAAATTTTTCTTTTATTAAAAAAGATCATTCTAAATATTTCTTACCTTTCTTAACATATTTTAAATCAAATATTATGCTAGTATTCCAAAGTTCCACTAGAAGGTGTATCAAACTCTCCAAAATGTTGTGGAGAGAAATATCTCTCTTTCATTATTTCTTCTCTCTTTTTAAATTCCTATAAATAAGCTCTTTCTAATTATTTATTACTATTTTAACCCATTAAAAATCAAATATAAATAAAGCAAAAGCCACTTCCATTCATTTTCGATTTGTTTTAAACTCTCCAAAAACCTGTGGAGACATCTTACTCTTTCTCTGTATCCCTTAGAATTCTTCGAATTCTTAAGAAATACTTAGACTTACTACATCTCTTCTCAAAGTGCAGCATATTGCAGCGAAGAGCAGCCACTGGGGCGCTGACAGCTGCCTCTGGCATTGATTGAAGTCTAATTAAAGCAAGGCATGCAAAAAAAAAAAGGAAAGAAAAATAAGCAAAGAAAAATGTATCAAGGGCCCCGGCTAACGGAGCTTGTTGGTATGTAGATCAACTATTTTCCTGCAAAAAGAAAAAAAAACAGGGCGGCCTAGGCGTGTCGCGCGATTTATGAAAGATTTGCCTTAGCCAAAGAAATACCTCTGCTCTCGAGCCAAGCCAGAGAGCCAATGATCATAACTGATCATTACGCTGATCATATGGTTCCATTGTCGAATTTGCCAACGCGAAACTTGTTTACCCCGGCTGGCAGCCACTCTCTGTTGTTCTTCTTGCCGCTTTTCGGAATGAGTTTGTGCCACTTTTCGCCACAACTACGAAAAAAATGAGGCAAAAAAAAAGAAGAAAGAAACCGAAGAAAAAAAAAACAGCACAAGAATTCCCTCAAATCGGGGTCACCAGAGTACCAGAGCCGGAGAAATGGCCCAATGATGTTGTTGATCGAGATATATAAAGTACCCCAGTACCAGAGACTGATAGCAGCGAAACGCCCCCGTCTGTCGTCGTCGTCGTCGCCGAAGAAACCTTCGCCAAGACCCAAGACACGACTGTTAAGGTTGAGGTTATCAGAGACCCCGGAACGTGCCCCACCGAAACACTGTAAATACGAGTACGAGTGCGAGTTCGACTACAAGTACAAGTACAAGTACAAGCACGACGAGCGCCAGATGGTAGTACTTTCGGTTAGTTAGTTTCAGTGGCGCCCTCGAAAAAACAAAACCAAAAAACTAGTGCCCCTTCGATATCATCTGGCGGGCACCAAAATTTCCGTAAGCCCAGACAGAATTTATTGGAATTCTTTTGCGATAGTGCTCTCTTTATAAGGCGTCATCGAACACCAACTAATATGCGCGTGAAACAAGCCTTAAGTGATCAAGATACCGCCAGAGAGATGGATGCGATAGCACAGGTAGCCCTCTCGTAATCAGTTTAGATCCCAAATAACCCCTTGAGCGGTGTTTTTACAACCCAAAACAAATCGACAAACTGGAAATTCTTTCGGGGCCAAGGGCTCTCTTGGGTTTGATAGTGATTCAAACCGTTTATAGGGGCTCTCCAAGCAGCTAATACTTGCAATAAAAACTAATCCAAAGGAATTTGGGTTTCTTAGGAATTTTAATTAGCTTTAAAGCTTTTTTAATAGAGCAGAGAAAGGGGGTTTTGTTGGGAATTTCAAGTCGATTCGAGAAACAACTGAATTTCCAGAGTCTTAAGGGGATAACCTCTGAAATCTTACAGATTACTTAAATACTTAAGCACACAATTCAAGACCTTGGTTCTATTTATGTCTTTTGAAGTTCTTCAGCTAGAACTCCTCGATGCCACTCACTTTTGTTGAAAAGCCACCGAAAAATCACCTCGAGGAGATGTTCGACTTTGATAAAAATGTGTTGTTGCACACAATTAGTAGAGCGATGGGTAGTAGGACGGTCTGCGAAACACACCCCATTATAATGTCTTGGAATGTCCATTTATGGAGCTTCCACCTATGATGTCATGGGCGCTTCGGTGTTGTGCGTGTGCGTCTAGGTGAGGCTTCCTTCCTTTCTTCGGTTTTTTCTATTTTTTTTTTTTATTATAGTTACTTCTTGACGATGGGCCGAAAATGGTCACGCATTTAAGCGGTTGCCACTCCTGCGGCGAGTGAAAAGCGTTGGTGGCGGCAAAAGGAGAGGAGCGCCACTTAAGAGCCCAGCAAAAGAAGGTGGCTGGGGGCTCCCACACAAAGTGGTTAAAAATACAAAATAGTTGACTGCGATTGAAGGTCGTCAATCAGAACGCGAGACTTGCGCCATTCTGCCGCGATTCTCGGTCTCAGTCTCAGTCTCGGTCGCAGTCGCAGTTGGCGCAGCTCATCATCATCCAAGTTATGCAACGCACTTAGCTGGAAGTTTTAGTTCAGTTTGCCCAAGTGCGGCGACAAGTGAAGATACAGATACAGAGCAGAGCAGATACAAAAGTCAAATACAAGGCAAGCGCACACCGAGTGTCTAGATACAGTGCTACTTCAGCTATGAAGATCGTCGTCATGTCAAAATTAGAAATAGTTTCTGGCAGATTCTTCGAGGTCAAGTCGGTACATCGAAAAAAAAAAAAACACAAACAAAATTATCTAGAAGGGAGAAGGCTTGTTTTGGAGAATAGTCAATCTTTTTATGCAGTGCCCAGCTAGAACCAGTTGGGAATTTTAGCGTAATTTTATGTTTTACTCTCTTCTAGTATAGAAAATGTGTTCCGAAAAGCTAACAGTAGCTTGTGATGCAGAAAAGTATCAAATTTTGATGGATTTCTTCGATTTTAAATACCAAAACCGCATACTTGATGGAATTTCAAACGGAAATATTCTTTTTATGATCGCTCAAAACCCAATAAACTTAACAAAAAACGCCTAAGACTAAAATTTAAATCTATCTTTTACATAAATTCCAATTATTTGATTTAATTTTAAAATAGCGTTCAAACATTCGTAAAAGGAATTCTAAAATCTGTAAAGAATTTAGATACCCAATCTATAACTCCAATTAGCCCAGCTCAAATCAGTAAACCACCCATTCCAATCAGAATACAAAAATGCAATTGGTAAAAGTCCAATTATGCCTACTTAACTGTAAAAGCCAGAAAACAAAACTCAAAAAGAAAAGACTATTGCACTCTTTCCTTTCTCCTTAAACGCTCTTGTTGTTGTTTTTGCTGGTATTGTTGTTGCTATCTCATTCTGCAAGGTCTGATAAGATAAAGCTGCAGCTCCAGCACAAAGAGAGAGGGGAGGAGAGCAAAAGGAGCGAGCGACCAAGTGAGAACCAACAGCTGAGCGACGCAATTTTTTTCATTTTTTTTTCGTTCTTTCTTTTGCGTTTTGCCTGCGGCTCTATTATTAGAGAGTTACCGTTGCTTTATTATTGCCACTATTATTGTGAGTGTGCGTGGTGCTAGAGTGTGTTGGTGTTGTGTTCGTTCTATGCATAATTTGCGCGTTTTTTGTTTTCAGTTTTGTTAACGTCGTCGTCGGCAAAAGCCGCCTCGCCAAAGTCGCTCCTCTCCTCTACATATTCTTCTTTCGAACTCGCCCCTCCGCGCAAAAGAGAGAGAAAGCCAAAAAAAAAAAAAAACGAAAAAGTAACACCGCTAACCGCAGTTAGTACGCAATTTTTTGTTGTTTTTCAAGTTTACCTCTAGTAGCTGCTGCTAGCGTATGTAATTCTCAAGTGCGAGTATTATTTTATTATTGTTTCTGACAACGTGCATTTTGTTGCCAGCGAACAACAACAAAAACAATTGAAAAAGTAGCAAACATTGCATTTAATTGCAACGAAGTGACGCGCAAAAGAAAGCACAAAAGAAACGGTTGCGAACTGGGAAAAATTTACAGTAGCTCCTGTGAAGAGTGAAACAGTAAGGAGCCATTAAAGTGATCTGTAAATAACAATAACCAACGTGAACAGTAAATAACAAAGTGTTTTTGTTTATTTTTTTAATGTTAGACTTGAAAATACAGTGTGAACTATTTAGTGAACTTTCTTGGAATTATTTATGAAAACAATAATATACATACATTAAAAATAAAATAACATTTAAACTGCTAAATTGATTTAATATTGATCTCAATAATAATAAAGTCATGTTTGGTAAACCCA
Organism: Drosophila auraria; assembly: GCA_008042615.1. Lineage (NCBI taxonomy): Eukaryota > Metazoa > Arthropoda > Insecta > Diptera > Drosophilidae > Drosophila > Drosophila auraria. The sequence goes on along the minus strand of VNJW01015357.1, from coordinate 12,382 downwards.
ATATCTTTAAAAACCATCATATCGAGCTGTCACTGTGCATGCAGAATGTAAGGAGTTCTCAGAGTGGCTCTCGTCACGTAGCCCCCGGGATTCCGATATATAACCGACCCATCTAATAACTACATATATAGCATATAGACTCGTACCATATATGTACACCATTTCCCCCCCCGATACGATATATGCAGCAGTAGCTGGAAATGCAGTTGGCTAATTTCGTTATCTGTGCGAAATGAACGGAAAACTTGCAATTAGCCAAGCGTCGGGGCGTCGATTAGTTTTCAATTAGCCAAGGAACTAGCCGTGGGCCTGAAGTCGTTGCCAGAGTCGCTTAAAAGGCGTTAAGCAGTAGAAATATTGATTTTTTACTACCTTTACTTTGGTTCTTTTACGTGTTCTGTCATATATTTAAAATTATTCCCAACCTGTAGGGTTCTGGGGACTTTGGGAAGTCGATTAGCTTTTCTTAATGGTATATCTTCTTTATTTTTCTACTTTTATTTATTTTTCATTTTTGGTTTTTAGTTTAATTTTTGGGCTTAGGTAGGTATTTCCACTATTTCTGGGAAGATTATTGAAAGGGTTCGCACTTAACTTTTCGATTCTTGAGACATTTTAGGTTTTTCTTTTAAATTAAGTTGTTATTGTTTATATTTTAGGTAATTTAATATTTAAATAATATTTTCTAATTGATTTAAAACTCTATAATGGTATTAGATCTTGTTTTTAAGCTTTTATCCAGAGAACTCTATCTATATTCGTTGCCCAACTAGGTCTATATGGTTATACTTGGTCCTTAAAGGCCTCATTGTATGAAAACTGATCTTTTATATAAGTTTAAGGGGGTTTTTAAGCTCTGAAGACCTCTTTCCTTCATATATCTATGTATATACCCCTTTCTATAGACAAATACCCCTTTGATATCTTGTGATATGCCCACAAATCCCCTCACTGTTAGGGCTTACTTGTATAACTTCTATCAAAAAAACCCCATAGACGTCACTCCCCAAGAACAGGGGACAGTGCAAAGTTTGACTGGAAGTTGACAGTACAATTGGATCTCCCGAACAATTGAGTGGACATCGGGACAGGTGCCATTGCGGTGAGCCGTCGGGCGGTACGTGATAACTGTGGCATTCAAGGGGGCCTATACTATATATAGTATATAGTATATAGTATATAGTATATGTGTTATGCCGGTGAGACAACCGGTGGATCGGTCTAATCAAGTGGCTCAAATTGCCGTACAAATTGAAATAGATAATAGCGCCACCGGTCGCAAGTGACAGTGGCGACATAGCGACGACGACTTAGCATATTCGGTTGGGATTAGTCATGCGTATCGCCCTGAAAGCCCGATAACTGCTGCAGATAAAGCTGTCCGTCCGCAAAAAATAGCTAAAAACAGGCACAGTGACTCGAGAAAGTCAGGTGCCACAGGTGTTTCTCTGGCTGCTGTTCTCTGTTTCTCTGTTCTGGCTATCGTCTTACCTCACAAAAAGAATTAGCATAACCGTCTAGTTGGATTGGGTGATTATTTTTATAAAGAAACAATGATGAGCACCAGCAGCGCCAATAAAAAATTCCCTCACGTCGCGATTCAGGCGCTATATAAATGATATCATCGCCTAACTTTGGAGCAACCTCGGTGAATCTCCGCGAATGCAATGCCGAGCGCGAACTTCAATGTCAGTGTCACCACCCGATATTCGATAATATATAAATACGATGAATATATATAAGCGAAACGGAACGAAACATCTCTATATTTAAGTCCATGATGGAGCGATCCCCGGACATTCCGGCATTCCGACATCCCCAATCACAGGCCCGACTCTGACCATTAATCATCGATTCCGCCGCCCTCTGCGTCTTCCTCTGTCTGCTGCTGTTTGCACTTCTGATTCGCCTTGTTTGCCCATGGAGCGGTACTTGGCTTCCAAAAATATCTACATAATGGAATTATTTAGCCACGATGTGTAACGGTAGAAAGTTGCCAATTTGAAGTGTACACATAACGGAGTCTCCATAAAAAATAAGGAATAAATAAAGGGGGAGAACTTAGTCATGAAATTAGCATTCAATCATGGCAGTCGTAATTATCTAACCCTTGATGTATTCAAAACTATAAAGATATCTTTTATGGCTTTCCATTAAACATCATTCAAAATCCGTATTTGAATTCGCATAAGGATCTTTCGGTTATTGATATTCAAAGCCATTAAGGCTGGAACTTGGAATAGCTCTTAATAGTTTCAATCAAAATTTGCAAATTAAATAAGATGTTGCAGCAAAAGTTAGTGGTCTTACCCAGAAGAATGATTCAGAAAGGGGTTTCAGTATAAAATGAATCAGTAATATGATAATTTAATAATAATTATAAATATAAGATGAGTAAAATCATGAGTATCGATGCTTAGTAAACATCCCAGACTTAGGGATAAATCTCATACCGATGAATCTTCTTCGGGCTTAAAAATGTCACAATTTAGGCATAAATCTCATTTATTTTCGGGAACCAAAGACCCTTTTTCCTTGAGAAGCTACTTAAGAGATTTAAACTTTAAAAATGAGCAAATTAAAGAGGATTTTGGCAGTAAGTATTCGTAAAAACCCTTAAAACCAAAAATTAGAAAGTGTTTTAAGTATACAAACTTTAGGCAAAAATCTCCTATATTTTAAAGAACCAAAGACCCTTTTTCCTTGGGATCCACTTAAGAGATTCTACCTTTCAAAGCCAAAGATATGGTTAACACTCGTGACTGATCGATCAAGTTCACGCTGCGATAAGTGGATCTGATTTCGCCAGGTTTTAAAGACCTTGTTTTGGGATCGATCGATCGATTTGATAAATGCCGGGGAATCGCTCTGACCCCTATGGCAAACGGCAATTACAAGTGTTTGTACTTCAAGCTATATCTCTGTATATAAGTAGGTATGTTTCTGGAGATATATACATACATTCGACGTTGTTGTTTGTCTGTTAACTGGGCCGGCAGAGCTGCTACTTGTGTTGGCATGTGGAAATCGATAGAGAGAGCGTTACTTAACCAAAGCAAACAGTTCAATTACGCCAGATTGTTCACAGTTACAGGCCATATAGTAGTTACAGAAAGCCAGATACTATATATACTTGATAGAGGGATAATTGGAGGCTTATATTAAAGGAATATAAAGATATTCCAAGATATAGACACGCATACCGAATGGCCAATAGGGCCGAGTATAAAGTTCAGAGACCAACCGAGAGAGTAATTTAATTTTTATTTCAATTAGTCGGTTCAAAAGGCCCCAACAAACACTTAACGAGTTGTGGTTGTGCCTGAGCTATTAGCCAGGCTCATTATTTTTGGCAACACACCGCAAGCCATGTTTATGGAACGTGATGATTTATGGCAAGAAAACATTCTCATCGCCTCGCCGCCTCATGATAGCCGAGGAATTTTTACTTACTCATGTTTATTTCAAGGGGAACTTTAGTGACTGACTATAAAAGCGCCTTTTGGCCAAATTGATAACCAAGAACACACGACACTAACAAAAAGCAGCCTGCCAGAGTTGGCAATAGCACAGCTGAGAAATACCTCTCTCGAGAGGTTTACCCAACTGGAAATGAATGGGAAACCACTAAATAATCCCCGCAATTGAATGGTTTTCCATTCAAGCCGAAATAAACCCGATTTGCCCATAAAGGTAGTGCTAATATGCCCAACTATATCCATATTCTTTTGGGGATTTCTTTGCTGATCGACTCTAGTCACCTTGTTGAGTTTTATATCTAATTAGGCTGGCTAATAGTTGGGCTAATTAGTCGGGACTGCTAGCTCATTAAAAAGTAAACACAAATCGATTTGCCTCAAGCCTCAGGCGCGTGTCTCAATCACGAATAATAAACATTACAGTGCGGCCCATTACGGGTATTTCATCAATTTGGTAACCGAATATGCCTTTTAGTTTTTGTTTATGTGTAATAAATAGTTGAGCAAAATATAATATGATATTTTAGTATATTGAAACCCATTTCACATTTATTTCTCATAAGCATCTCTCCCATCTAGCTGCTAGAAATCAATTATTCCCGTAATTAGTCTCATTATCTGAAAGGTTAACCTATTGAATTGATGGGAAAATTAAGGGAAACCTACTTCCTGTGGGAATTACTTACTATTGATTAACCTTACAGCTTTGAAATGTACTGTACGGGCATAAGTACATGTGAAATTAAACTGTGGCTATGTATCACTTGTTACAGAGAAAGAAATATGGTATATTGAAATTTAGAAATTTAATATATTTTAAAGGTTATTTTATGATAAACTTCTGGATTATATATTTATGCCTGTAAGGTGCCAAAACTGTTAATTTCTGTAACTAGCTTTGATTTTAAAAGACCTAAACCTGTTCTATAGTTTAACTCTGAGTTTTGACTTGAGAATTATAAGTAAAATGTTATTTTAACGTTATATACATAGATTGAAAATGTAATTTAAAATAGAAAATATAAATTATATGATATGATATGATTTTTGGGTTGAAGTTTTAAGACATTAAACACTTTCCATAGTCTAACTATGAATTTTGACTTGAGAAATATAAGCAAAATAATATTTTTACTCCATAAAGGCTGAATATTTCATTTTAAATACAAAATAAAAGATATATAACAGCTGGAAGAAGGGTTTTAAAGATATTTTGATAAAAGAAAGCCTGGAAAATAAATTACAATAAAAATTATAAATTCTATTTGATTTTTTTCGGTGCATAACTGATAGAACCCAGTTGTTGCTGGCGGCAATTGCCCGTAATTTGCATGGCCTCACACTCACACCGCTGCACAACCTAACTGTGTCATTAGACAATAAGTAAACAGCACCCCCTGCCACGCCCCCTTCCGCCTTTGGAAAATCGCCTTGCCTTCGCGATTTACGATTTGCGATTTTTTTTTCCATTTTTTCCATTTTCCATTGTGTGCAAATTCGAAAAAACGCACGCGACAAAAAAAAAAGCGCTTCTCATTGCCTCCGCAGCCGCCGCCGCCGACGATTCCGATTTCGATTTTCTTGGGCTTATCGCCCGGCTATATGCATGTGTGTTTGTATAGTATAGTATGTGTGAGCCATTAAACAACCTGGCCGACAATTAAGCACTAAGCCAGGCGCAAAAGGCGTAAAACAAATAGCAAATAGCAACGAAAATAAGAACGAAGGCATTTAATTGATAAAGCAAATACCAAAAAAAGGTACACTGAATACCGAAAAGTACCTCGTAAAGGCACCAAGAAAATGGGGAATATAAGAATATGTTTCAGGGGTGCCCAGGCATAGCTTTATTTTATATTGCATAATAAATAACTATGGCTGAGAACAAACCTATTTAAGACTAAAAAAGGCTAAATTTAGCTTTAAATTTCAAAGTTGACAGCAATGTGCGAACTGTCCGTGTGCCGGCAGAGGCTGGGCAGCTAATATTTAAAGATCTTTAAAGGGAATATTTTAGAAAGGCTAAAACTATTATTTTTCCTAAGAATAAATTGTTTCTGAACTACCTTTCACTGTTCCCAGAATTATCTTCTATTTAAACTCAAAAAATTGTCCAATTTCTTACCATCACGTTGACTTTGGAACATACTTTTTCGAAATAATAAGTTTTGCTCTCTCGATTATTTTACGGCGGCGACTGTACCCTCTTTTTATGTTGTTTTTGCTGGGCAAGAAGAAGGGTATCATGGATGCGGCTCCATAGGGTAGTGAGTATATATCTGCGGCAGATATACAGGTGGCAGGTGATAAGGCGGCCCCCTCCGCCCCTCCATCATCCTTATCGGGGCCAGGCGGGAAGGCAGATAAGGCAGAGGGAACCAGAGCGGAGCGTCTTGTGGTCCGCGGGGCATTGTTTTGTAATCGGCGAGAGCTTTTAACTCACTTTCTGTGCCCGTCTTTCCACTTGCAGATTTCGCAGCGCACAAATCGCACGCCATTTTCTAGCATGCTCTAGGAATATCATCAATTATATTACGAAACTCGAACGTCCAAGAAGGGAGAAAAAAAAAGAAACAAACCGAATAAAGCGAGCAAGTCGAGACACGTTTGAGACGCACACGTAACAGGAAACGAAACGGAAACGGAAGTTGGATAAACAGAACGAGAGAGAGAGAGAGAGAGAGGGAAAGGCAAAGGTTAACAGTTCGAGAGCCACGCCCACAAACATGAGCAGCATGAAGGGCGGCTTCTCCACACTTAACCGCTGGTTTGGCCGCAAAAAGGGTAAGTTATCGATCGGTTAGTAAAGTTTATAAAGTGAAAAAGTCAATAAATAAATTTTATGAATATTAAATAAGCCAATTAACCTTTTAAAATGAATTAATTCGTTAAATAAATTAATAAATAAATATTATTTAATTAAATAAATATTAATTAGAGATCATATTACCTCCCCCCAGACAAATCCGGCACTGGCAGCTCCTCCATGGGCAAGCTGTCCAAGTCGTCCACACAGCTGCATCACCTGTCCACGGACACGGACATCAACGAGACTAGTCAGCTGGAGTACAACAGGATAACCCCGGTGCCGGCTGCCACGAGCAATGCACCCTTCGAGCAGACCTTCCGCATTACGGTCCTGCTGCCCAAGGATCAGCTATTCGTGGCCAGGCTGGGGGCCCGAGTGCCGCTCAGCAAGCTCCTTTCGCTGGTCTGTGACAACAAGCAGTTGGATGCGGACAAGTATGAGTTCCGGAGTCCAGGTGGGTCGAGGTTTTGCGAATAGATGGTTGACTCGTTACTTTACTGTTAGTGGTAATTCGTTACTGCTGCGTGTTACTCGCTACTGAGTTTCAGTTACGATTTACATTTCACTTTGTCACTCGGTACTTTTTACTCGTTACAATTACTTGTTACAATTACTCGTTACTATTACTCGATCCTGTTTATGTGACTGTAACTGCTTACTGGTTACTCGATACTCTATAGTCGCTTCTCGATATTTTTTTATTTTACTAGTTACTCGGTACTCTTACTCGTTACTGTTATACTGTTGTACTGTTATACTGTTATACTAATCCCTATACTCTCCCTTCTCCTTTCCAGTCGACGCTAGTCAGGTGTATAGCTGCGAGTCAACGATCGGAGCCGTGGGTCTCTCGGAGATCCGGCTGTGCCACAAATCGGAGTCGTACGACAACTTCAATCCGGATGCCATGCACCACAAGTTCCAGCGCACCGGCGCCGCTCGCGACTCGCTGAGCAGCAGCTCGGACTTCAGCAGCAGCCGCCACTCGAAGGTCACAGCGAAGACGCCGAGTCCGTACAGTTCGAGCAACTCGCTCAACTCGATGGACTCCACCGGGATGAACTACACCCGCACGCCGGTGGTGGTGCCGCCGCCGGCCAAGGTTATGGCACCGCCGCCGCGCAAGAAGCGAACGGCGCCGCGTCCCCCCAGCCAGATCTGCATCCCAGAGCAGTCCGTGCCGGATATTCCATCGGCAACGGCAGCCGCTGGAGGAGCTTTGAAGTCGGAACCCGCCTATGCGGTGATCGTGAAGCGTCCACAGCTCTGCATGTCCACGCCCAATCTCTCCGGGCAACCGGAGTTGGACTGCAATGGCAACAGCTCCAAGTCGCTGCGCGAGGAGGACGCCTCTGATGGCCACTATGCCACGCTGGATCTGAAGCCAGCGCCGGGTCCGGAGCCCACGCCCCGGAAGCGCATAATCCAGATCAAGAAGAAGACGGCGCCGGCCCCGCCACCTGGGGGGGAGGACACCATATCGCTGGCCTCGCTGCCGGAACCGGTGACGCCCACGGCGAGTGTGCCGCAGCCAGCGCCGAGGATCACCAGCCCTTTGCCGGTAGCGCCAGCCGCTCAGCCGCCACTGCCCGCCAGTGCAGCGCCCCAAATGAATGGGAATGGAAGCACCCAAGGAAGCATCAATGCCACCCCCGTTGCGACCCCCCTTGGCACACCCAATGGCAATGTCTCCAAGGTACTCCTCAACCGAACGCCCACGCCGGAGCCCCGCTCCCTAGGCAGTGCCACCGAGGAGGATGACAACGATGCGGCCTCCAAGCAGGCGGACTCCGGGATTGGGGAGCCAGCCCCGTCGCCGTCATCCGTTAGCCCGGAACCCGAGGCCGAGAAGTCGCAGCAAGAGTCCAGCTCCGAGGACGACGAGGCCATCAAGGTGTACAACTTCAAGCTGTGCCAGACCTCCTCCAAGAAGGAGCAGGAGGAGCTACCGCCACCAAAGGCCACTAGTCTGGCCGAGCTGGCCGTGCTCACAGCAGCTGCGGAGGAGGAGGAGGAGGGATCGGAGGCGGAGCAGCAGGTAGGAGCCAATGGACACCTGGCCACACCCAGTAGCGCCAGCGAGCAGACATCGCTCTCCTCGTGGAACTACTCGGTGCCCATCTCGCCGCCGCCCGACTTCTCCGACCAGCAGTTACGCGGCTCCCGGAGCCCCGGCTCGCCGCTGGACGAGATCGTGGACGAGCTGTCGGCGATCATCAATCACCAGGGCCTGGACACGCTGATCAAGAAGCAGCCCGACCCGCGGCTGGCCGAGATTGAGGCTGCCAAGCCAAACCGTTTGGCCAATTTCAGCATTGCAACGGCCAAGAGTACGACCAGGATCGGTAGGGCTGACTCCTTTCAGGCCTCGGGATCGGGAGGAGCTGAGGCGGAGGCAACGTCCCCGGGCGGTGGGTCTCTCAGCCTGAGGAGCACCTCCCACATCTCGCTGAACAAGCTGGAGCAGAATGGCTTTGGCCTGGGCCAGCGTCGCTCCTCCAGCGAGCTGAGCATCGGCGAGTCGCCGTCGCTGCAGAGCCTGGAGGTGATCAAGGGTATCCTGAATTCCAGGAAGAACAGCCTGGCCGAGAGCGGAGGCAGTGCGTCGCCAACTGTGGAGCAACCAAAGAGCTTAAGGGAGCTGGAAAAGGAGCAGGAGCAGCAGCAGCCCCTCAAAGAACAGTCAACGGTGGATGGCACTGTAACTGCCTCTGTCGTGCTCCAGGTCCAAAAATCCAAGGCTCCACCATCGCCTGTGGCGGCGCAGAAGCCAACACCTGCTCCCATGCCGAAGCCAGCTGCCAAGTCATCCTCGCAGCAGCAGCAGCAGGTGGTTTCTCTGGTCCAACAGCAGTCTACGTCTCCTCTGGTAGCCAAGAAGGAGACTCCGCCTGTCCTCAAGAGGGAGTCTCCTCTTGCAGCCAAGAAGGAGTCCCCTCTTGTTGCTAAGAAAGAGTCTCCTCCTGTCCTCAAGAAGGAGTCACCTCCACCCATCCAAAGGCAAACCCCTTCAGCTGTAAACAGACTCCTGGAGGAGTCCAGTCCGCCTCCAGTCCAGAAACTGGTCGCAGTCACCGAGCAAAGACCCGGCACCCCAACCTTTCCAGCTGCAGCTCCATCTCCAGCTCCTTCTGTCACCAGTCCCCCCGTCACAATGAGAGGAACCACCCCCCAGGTGGAGAGTCCACAGCCGGCCAAGAAGCCCCTCGAATTGGCGCCCAGCTCCAAGCCCATGCCGCCCACCTACCGCTACTCCGGCCCGCCCAGCATTAACTTTGCCACGTGGAGCGAGCGGCCCAAGTCGCAGGTGGCCATCAAGAACGAGGGTGACTACATCTTTGGCGGGGCGGCGTCACCGCCACCGCCCTCCAAGCTCACCATTGAGGTGGCTTCGCCCATTTTACGGATGGGCATATCGCAGCGCAAGGAGTACCATGTACCCATCACGGTCAAGCCGTTGAAGGATGCCACTGTCAGCCAGGAGGAGCAGATACCCGAGGAAGTGGTGGTTAGCAGAGAGAAGCCACAGCAAGTCCAGGTCCAGCCCCAAGTCAAGCAACAAGTCCCGAGCCAAGCCACGAACCAAAACCAATCATCGACGCTGCCGCGTCCGGCCAAGAGCAATCGCTTCACATTGCCCGCCGGCGGACACCACATCCAGGTGACGACCAGCAGTGGCTCCAGCAGCAGCAGCAGCAACTCCCTGCCACGGCCTGTGTCGAGTCTGGAGAGGAACAGCCCCAGGCAGGCGGCGGCGGCGGCAGCAGAGCCGGCGCCAGCTCCCTTTGGCCAGAACACATTGCGTCGCACGGGCTTCAAGGAGCGCATGCTGGCCCGCGAGCAGCTGGAACAGGAGCAGGCCCTGAGCATACGAGTGTCGGTCAATGGGACGGCTCCAGCTCCAGCTCTAGCTCCAGCTCCGGCACCTACTCCCGCTGCAGCTCCTGTAGCAGCTCCCGCTCCCGTTCCAGCCACCAAGCCCACATCCCCCAAGCCAGCGCCGCCAGCCAAGACCCAGCCGGTCTTTAAGACCGCCAAGGTAGAGGTGAAGCTTCACCAGCAGCAGCAGGAGCCCCCCAAGCCTGTGGTACTCCAGGTGAAGCTGAGACCCACCTCCCAGCCCGTCGTATCCACGCCAGCGCCGCCTGCACCGCCGCCCATGCAGCTGAAGCCCCTGAAGCCGTCCGGAGGGCGCAGTGCATCCGCCGGATCGACGCCCACCACGCCGGATCCCAGGTCGCAGCTTTTAGAGGCGATACGCAACTTCAAGCGCGAGGAGCTCAACCGATCCTGAGGATATATATAATATATAATGTGTAGGAGCAGCTCGGGCTCAAGACGCCGCACAAATTGTATTCTTTAAATGTAAATCTTGCGGGTTCCAACGAGAGTAATTAATTAGAGAGAGTTGTAAATAATTAGAGAGCAAAAAAGCAGCTAAATTAGAGGATTTAGTAGAACCTGTCTGTGTGTTTATTATAAATTTTTTTTTATTAATTTTTGCCCCTCGCTTTTTTCTTTCTGTGTAATTACCCAATATTTTTTTTAACTAATCTTAGTTTTTTGTTATTTTTTAAAACTTTGTTTTAGTCATTAGGTCACAAGAGAAGAAAACACAAAAAAAACTGAAAAGAAAACGATAAAAAGCGAAAATAATCGATAATATATCTATCTGTAATCGATAATATATCGCATGTTATTATGCCTATATATAATATTTCGTATGCCTTAGTGAAATATAGTAACCAATTTTCTAACCAATGGGACTGGTCTACTTAGTCGTGTCAAAAACAAAGGAGAATTCTTAAATGGCGGAGTTAATAATGCTAATAAATTATTATTTTACACGCAGCACCATGTAATACCCGGGGCAGCCAGCAGCAAATGCATTTAGCGCTCATGTACATACATATATGGCATTGTATTAAAGTGAATAATAATAAAACGTACACAAATTAAGCGATTCCCTTGGATTTATTTATATTTTTCTAAATTGGAAGTTAAAGGTAATGTTAAATGTTCGGGTTAACAGGTTAACCCTAGCGATATTATCGCTATATTATATAATTAATAACTTGACAGACTTCTGATGTCTTACAAGGGAATCAGATCTCAAAATCAAACTTAAATCACAATTCTTCATATCGTATTTGGGTTTTTGCGGTTAAAGCTCAAGTTAATGTCCCGGTTAGTAGGTTAACAGTGGCTAAAGGTAAGTTTTAAATTTTTTCTAATATAATATTACAAAATAAACAACTAGTCAGACTTCTGATGTCTTAAAAACAAAACAAAATAACTTAAATCACAATTTTCAGTATCAAATTCAAATTTTGGCGGTTAAAGGTCCCGGTTAACAGGTCTACGGGATCGATATCGCCATACAGTATCGGTTAAAGGTCAAGTTAAAGGGTTCCGGTTAACAGGTCTACAGTATCGATATTATCGCCAGGTTATATAATAAATAACTTCCAAGACTTCTGATGTCTTACAAAGGAATCAGAACTTAGAATCAAACCTAAATCACAATTTTCAGTATCAAATGTAAATTTTGGCGGTTAAAGGTTCCGGTTAATAGGTCTACAGTATCGATATTAACGCCATATTATATAATAAATAACTTCTAAGACTGCTGATGTCTTACAAAGGAAACAAAATAACTTAAATCAACACTATTCTAATCGAATTTAATTAGAGAAGTTAAAGGTCATGTTAAGTATCCCGGTTAACAGGATAACATTATCGATAGTCAAGTTTGTCAAACTTCTGATGTCTTACAAAGATATCGAAATAACTAAAAACAACAGTTTTCATACAGATTAATTATAAAAATAGAAAAAGTTCGAGTTGACTCTTAATCCTCACAGTCAAAGCCGTCGTTAAGAGGGCGGCCTGAGTGAACTTCCACATCCTTGGCACCTCTGGGGCGACGGCCGCCACGGCTGGAGTGATCCTCGCTGGCAAAATCGGTGTACTCCGGTGTACTGCTAACCGGCGAGTTGTCACGACGACGACGTGGCGGCTTGTCGGCATCCGAGACTCGCAAGTTTTTGAAGGATTGTAGCGAGTGGAAGGAGTCGAACGACGACTCACGTTG
>VNJW01015356.1:0-54793 GCA_008042615.1 Drosophila auraria | reverse complement strand
AAAATTATAATACCCTCTGCAAGGGTATAAAAATTAGCTGTAGACTTTAAATTAAGTTGATTTCTATTAAGTTTTTTCTTTGAAATTATCTTTAGAAAATTATTACAAGAGAATATGATATGGATGGTATTAAGAAGAGTTTTCTTCCTATCAACTGCACTATTTAATTGTTCTAAAACTACTTCTTTTGGTTGCAAATAAAGACTAAAACGCAGAACTCAAGACTCAAGCTCGCCATCTAAGGAATCCCTGCGAACAATGGGAGATGAGCCCACGCAAATTGCTGGCGCGGCACACATGCAAGCCGCATTACATTGTTGCTGGCCGGAACAGAACGAAACGGAACCATGGCAACATCTTATCAGGGCATCCAGTGCTATCTCTTCATATCTCTTCATAATAACATGCGACAGAAGGGTGCCAAGGGGTGTTTGCTCTGCCAATAGACAATATTTGCAGCAGCAGAAGTAGTGCTTGCAGTGCAGGATGCTGAAAAGGAAGCACTTGGTAATTGGAATTCACATTGTGGCTTTAAGACTCGTCTGCGTGCCCTGAAACTCGATTGGTCGTCGAGCCGTGCACCTGAATTCATGCTCGATTTAATTATTTCCCCTTGGGCGCGGTGTGCGGACACATGAGCCGTGTGTTCGAGTCCCCACCGAGACCCTCGGTATGTGTGTACCTTGAGACAAAAGCTTCAGCCATGCCCTCAAGCTCGGAAGATGACTTCCCCTTCTGCCGAATACTCGACTCGCAATCTCAGCTGTCCTGCACTGTTATGAAAATGTTTACAAGGTTTTTAAGAGGTAAAACCAAAAATAACAATATGAAATTCGTTCCTCTATTAATACCTTTTCCAATGAAATCTGTAATTTAGAATTAAAAGCTTACTTGCACGTATTGTTTTTCCAAGTGAGGTTTTTCCCGGACTCTAACAAGTTGCCCTCGCCTGTCCACTTGTTGCCCTTCTTGTCTTGGTTCCCCCTGTTACATGGCTGAAACATAATTCTTGAGCAAGATTTTCCTTTCGTTTGGCCCCCGCTCTACGCTTCTTGTCTTGGCCATATAGATGTGGCTCTGAGGCAAGCGGTAACCGGTTTTCCCCAGCAGCAATGCGAACCAACTTATTGCGCATGAGGTATTCGGTATTCGGTATTCCGATGATGATTACAACATGCGTCCGAATGGGAAACTGCTGTTTCGATGGCTATTCTTCTGGCCATCAATGAGCGATTCACCTTGTAATCAGCTCGATTCCCCCAAGCCTTTAATCTTGAATTGGTGGTAAGAGCCTTGTTTATCGGACTGGCGTCGTTGTTTTGCTTTTCGACTTGACTCTGGTTATCAGACATCGTTCCAGGGTCCCTTTGTTTCTGACCTATGGCGTGAGTTCCGTGGGGCCTTGGATACGTGGCCCCTTTGTGGGCTTGTGGGCGCTGCTTCCCGATACACAAAGGCAGATAATGTACGGTTATATCTATAAGTGAGTGCGCGTTATCGTCAGACTGGTGAAGTGTGCCTGGTCGTTATGAAATTCGACAGCGGAACTTGTAAGATGCGATAGAGTATACATACAGAGATGGCTGCAGAAAGAGAAATTAAAGAACAGTGCGTTACAAAGATGTAACTTCTGTTACCCCTGACACTTTTTCGTGGAGAGTTCTGATTAATACTTAAAAAAACGAAAATTATGTGAATATTATGGCAGCTATATTCATCCTCTTTTGTGGATGATCATGTTTGTATTTTTGATATCGATAACTTTTTACTTTTTCCGTCTTTATTTATCGATCTTTTGAAGAAATGGACGCCTCGAAAAATAATCCATATAATTTTAATTTTAATAATTAATAATAATCAATACTTTTGCATAATTCACCGAAGCTGATTGCGATCAATGCCATTAGGTAAAACTGGGAAAACATCTATGGTTGAGAAATTCGATATTCTCGAGGTTTTTCTACTTAAATTCGATAATATCGATATTATCGTTCTTTTTCAACATTTTGCTTTTAAGCGTTCCATTTATTAGATCAATTAAATTCAACTTCAAATTCATTTGACACTTTCGGATATTCTATATCCACAAGAAAAAAAAACTTAAAATAAAAAAAACGTTTAAGGCTACCTAAAAATCCTTTTTCACTTAAAAATAGCAAGTTTACTGGGAGATCCACATATTTTTATTCAGTTATCTCAGCATATCTACGTTTTTGGGTTTAATTGATGCTCTTCTATCGCTAAGTATTAGGCTAGCCTTGTTGAACAGGAACCAAAACAAGTAGGATGTATGAAAAATATCCTTAAAACTATCTGAGCCTGTGCATAGGCTTGTCGTCGGTGCATTTGGTCCTTCTGGTCGTACTGCTGCTAGTGTGGTCCAGTCGCGATGTAGTATACCGCTGCTTCTCCTGGCGCCGCAGATTCACTTCTACTGAACTGAACCCCTGCGAATCCTGCTTGCTTCTGCAGCTACTTGTCAAATGCCCGAGCTTATATAATATAAATACATCGGAAATGGACAGCAAGTACGATGGTGATAATTTTAAAATGTATAGAAAGCCTTATACAATCTGCACAGCAACAGTGGTTCAAAAAGTTTTCAAAGTTGAAGCTGCACTTAGCAAATTAGTCCAAAGTTATCAGGTAACTTTCTTGTAACCTGGTAGCCCAGAACATGCCAGGTACTTGAAAACTGTTTGGCAGGGCTATAAAAAGACGCTGCAGATGGGTCAGTCGTCAGAGCACTGAAGCAAAAGCGGTAAAGTAGCCTACAGTAGTTAGTTATCCTTTTGCAATGAATCTGTGTAAGTGTCCCCATCTGGAGAATTGAGGATCCTCCATCGCTAACCCCTTCCATTGCAGCAAGCCTCTTCCTTCTGGCCCTCGTGGCATCGGTCGCCGTCAGCGCCGGATCTGCTCACAGAATTAGCAGGCCTGAGACAGAAGCTCCATGTCTGGCCACTACCCCCAGGCCTCCTTGCGAGCGGACGACAACTCCGCCCTCTCTCTGTGAGAAAGACACTACGACAACGACGACGACGCCCACTCCGACAACTACGACCTGTTCAACAACAACACCAACAACAACAACTACGACCTGTTCAACAACAACTTCAACAACTACTACAACGACTACAACAACAACCACTACAACAACGACTACGACAACAACCACTACAACAACAACGACGACTACTACAACAACTACGACCTGTTCAACAACAACTCCAACAACTACTACGACGACGACCACAACAACAACCACTACAACAACGACTACAACAACAACCACTACAACAACAACCACTACAACAACAACCACTACAACAACAACGACCACTACAACAACTACAACCTGTGAAATAACAACACCAACTCCTGCTCCGGAGAAGCCTTGCCAGCCCGAGGAAACGACAACTCCTGCTCCAGTCACAGAGGCACCAACAACTCCTGCTCCGGAGGGACCTTGCCAGCCTGAGGATACAACAACTCCTGCTCCAGTCACAGAGGCACCAACAACTCCTGCTCCGGAGAGACCTTGCCAGCCTGAGGAAACGACAACTCCTGCTCCAGTCACAGAGGCATCAACAACTCCTGCTCCGGAGGAGAGACCTTGCCAGCCCGAGGAAACAACAACTCCAGCACCATGTGAAGAAGATACTACTACTACAACAACGACCACAACAACAACGACCACAACAACAACGACTACAACAACTACTACAACAACAACTACAACAACAACTACAACAACAACTACAACAACAACTACAACAACAACTACTACAACGACTACAACAACCTGTTCAACAACGACTCCAACAACAACCACTACAACAACTACTACAACGACAACAACGACTACAACTACTACGACAACAACGACAACAACATCGACTACAACAACTACAACCTGTGAAATAACAACACCAACTCCTGCTCCGGAGAAGCCTTGCCAGCCCGAGGAAACAACAACTCCAGCGCCACAGTCTCCATGTGAAGACGATACTACTACAACAACAACGACCACTACAACAACTACTACAACGACAACAACGACTACAACTACTACGACAACAACGACAACAACAACGACTACAACGACTACAACGACTACTACAACAACTACAACAACTACAACCTGTGAAATAACAACACCAACTCCTGCTCCGGAGAAGCCTTGCCAGCCCGAGGAAACAACCACTCCAGCGCCACAGTCTCCATGTGAAGACGATACTACTACAACAACAACGACCACTACAACAACTACTACAACGACAACAACGACTACAACTACTACGACAACAACGACAACAACAACGACTACAACGACTACTACAACAACTACAACAACTACAACCTGTGAAATAACAACACCAACTCCTGCTCCGGAGAAGCCTTGCCAGCCCGAGGAAACAACCACTCCAGCGCCACAGTCTCCATGTGAAGACGATACTACTACAACAACAACGACCACTACAACAACTACTACAACGACAACAACTACTACAACGACAACAACAACAACGACTACTACAACAACTACAACCTGTGAAACAACAACACCAACTCCTGCTCCGGAGAAGCCTTGCCAGCCCGAGGAAACAACAACTCCAGCGCCACAGTCTCCATGTGAAGACGATACTACTACCACAACAACGACCACTACAACAACGACCACTACAACAACGACCACTACAACAACGACCACTACAACAACCTGTTCAACAACGACTCCAACAACAACCACTACAACCTGTTCACCAACGACCACTACAACAACACCAAAGCCATCCTGTAAGCCTAGGACCACAACTCCACCCTGTGAGCCAACAACCACACCGGCCTGTGGAGACTCTGAGCCTCAGAAGTCCAATGATGGCATCTTTGCTCACATCAAGGAGCTTTTCACCGGCTCGAGCGCCGCGACCAATGCGCTCACTGAACCAATCAGAACCAGCCCAATGTGCCGTGGCCGCGCGGAGGGAAGCATTGTCCCGGACCCGAACCACTGCAGGAGGTACTACGAGTGCCGCGCCGGTCGCCGCCTGCTGCGCAAGTGCCGTGCCGGTCTCTGGTACGACTCGGAGGCTGGAGAGTGCCGCGCCGCCAGCCTGGTGCTGAACTGCCCGGCCCTGCGCAACTGATGCGCCGATGAGTCTCCATAACTGGATTGAGGCCAGAGCTTGCATTGCAACTTGTATTCCTAATCAACAGTAACCAACTAATCAATAAATAACAGCATTAAAATCCAAATCAGAACGGAATATTTTATGATCTTGCATTGAAAATAGTGCATATTCATATGAACTTTTTCATTGTACTAAATCGTATTAGTGTTTCTTTTTATTAACAATAATTGAGGTCTTTCTGAGAGCATATCAAGCAACAGACAGACACCCAGACAGACTGACATGGCTAGACTCGTTTGGTGATGCTGATCAACAATATATAATATATACTTTATGGGGTCGGAGATGCTTCCTACACTTCCTTTTTTCACAAAATGCTGGAGAAAAGAGTTACAGAAGTCGAGTAATAATTTCTCTCTGTTCATTAATTAAGTCTCAGAATTAATTAATTTTTTAAGCTGACAACTACCAACCCCTGATTTTTTTCTCTCATTTATACATACTATCAACCACCCTTATAATAATACCTATTGTAGGCACCCGGAAAATTGTATTGTTATAAAACCGCAAGTGATCTTTGGACCCAAAGCGCTGCACATGTAGCCGGCACGTGTCGCTCTAGATTTGCAATTGTAATGTGAGGGAACAGCATCCCCCCAGGCAGCGCCGCTACAAGTGATTGTCGAGCATTGCACTTGATCATGGGCGATCGGTGATCACGATCAGGCGCTGTGATCAATGTGCGCCAGCTGACCCCAACCGGGGGGCCTTGGCTTCTATTGCGATGCCAGTGGCTGGGATATATGCCCTTTGCCGGCTGTCTGTCGGTTGACATTGAGCTAGAGAACTAGAGCAGTGGAACGGTAATTGAAATGGCTAATTTATGCCGCACTTTTTCTTCGCTCATTTGCTTTTTCGCACGAACCAACGGCGCTGTGCCAATGAATAAACAATGACGACCCTAAATTAGAACCTAGGTGAGGCCTTTAATTGATATCAATTGCCTGACGCTTTCGCCTAGATTTTCGGTTCTTTAAAACGCATTTAGCACTGTCCCCGATAAGGGGCGATAAGAGCTCGGACCACACCTAAACGCACTGGGGGTTACTCGTGGGCAGCATTGAAAGCAAAGCGGATGCGACGGGGTTCGAGTCGTCACTCTTATCACCTATCAGGGCGACACAATTACGAGTGGTTTGCCGCACAAAATTGTCCTATTATTAAAACAAAATACAGCGAAAATCAAGTCGACCACTTAATCTCAACTATACTACGTAATCGTGTTCATTAATTAACGATTTGATTGCCAGCACAAGTGTGTAGTGAGAGAGAGTCAATGACTTTAGTCAATAAAACATTGTATATGCGCCTTGTTTCTATTTTTCCTTTGTATTTCTTTGTTTACTCTTAATCATCATTCCCTATCTCTTCTCTTATTGCAGGTAAACTTTTTACTCTGCCAAATATCGGCTCTCTTCCTGGCCTCGCTCTTCCGGTCCGTGCTGCATCCCTCGAAGGTGTCCAGCAAGCTGCGACACACCTTCGCCCTGGCCATTGGCCTGGCCTTTGGCTACTTTTGCTTTGGCCAGCAGGCGATACACATTGCCGGATTGCCGGCAATATGTTACATTGTCATACGCACCCAGGATCCGCGCATTGTTCAGAGGTAACTTAACTATCTTATGTGTATATAATTATCCTTAATTAATTATCCTTACCTCTTGCAGAGCCGTTCTGCTGGTGGCCATGAGCTATCTGCTGTGCGTGCATCTAATGCGCCAGCTATATGACTATGGATCCTATGCCCTGGACATCACCGGGCCTCTAATGATCATTACACAGAAGGTGACCAGCTTGGCCTTCAGCATTCACGATGGCTTTGTGCGAAAGGAAGAGGTGAGTTTGTTGAATAAAGAGATGTCAGCTTTAACTTTTAATATTCTTTGCTTGCCAGGACCTCACCAAAGCCCAGCAGTACCATGCCATTCGTAAAATGCCTACTGCCTTGGAGTATTTCTCCTACGTCTGGCACTTCCCCAGCATCCTGGCCGGTCCTCTCGTTTTTTACAAGGACTACATTGACTTTGTGGAGGGCTACAATCTGCTGAGCAGTCCATCAGGCAACGTAAGTTTATTATATGTGTCCCTGCAGTAATTTCATTAGCCAGGTGCTTGACCGCACTCCAGAGCCACGATACGAGACTCATAATTCTTAAGTAGGAATTTTAGAGTAAAGGTGCAGCCTTCTTAGGGTTATTCCCTTTTTTTAAAGTACTTAAAAACCTATTTTAAATACCCTTTAGTTAACTCATTAAGTAATTTAAGACCCTCAGACTTGCCGTCTCATATTAATGAAAAGATAATGAAGCTCTTAAGTAATTTAAATCTTATAATAAAATAGCGCCTCCCAAAAATTATAACGGAAAGAGCAGTGAGTTGCTTCCAGAGCAAAGGCCTGCCCTTCCCTGTCTTATATTATTGAAAAGATATTGAAGCTTTCAAGTTTGCCTTAGCTTGCCTTACCTTATATCGAATTCCCTGATTACTAACTTGATATACCCTTTCTTCCCAGGGCAATCTGGACAATAGCAAGCGGGAAGTGGTGCTGGAACCCTCACCTACGAAAGCGGTCATACGCAAAGTGGTCGGCAGCCTGGTGTGCGCCTTCATATTCATGAAGTTCGTCAAGCTGTATCCCGTGAAAGACATGAAGGAGGATGACTTCCTGAACAACACAAGCATGGTCTACAAGTACTGGTACGCCATGATGGCTACCACCTGCATACGCTTTAAGTATTATCATGCCTGGCTCCTAGCGGACGCCATATGCAACAACTCAGGTTTAGGTTTCACCGGTTACGATAAGGAGGGCAACCCCAAATGGGACCTGATATCCAACATAAATGTGCTGTCGTTCGAGGTGAGCATGAATATTATTCATAAAAGATTCTTCCCTAAAAATAATGAGGTTTTTTCGATCAGTTTTCGACCAACATGCGCGATGCCATCAACAACTGGAACTGCGGCACCAATCGCTGGCTGCGTACGCTCGTCTATGAGCGTGTGCCTCTCCAGTATGGCACTCTACTCACCTTCGCCCTCAGCGCCGTCTGGCACGGCTTCTATCCGGGCTACTACCTAACCTTCGCCACGGGTGCCGTCGTTGTGACAGCCGCGCGCACCGGCCGACGACTCTTCCGTCATCGCTTCCAGAGCACGCAGGTCACCCGGATGTTCTACGACATCCTCACCTGCCTGATCACACGCGTCGTCCTGGGCTACGCCACATTCCCATTCGTTCTGCTTGAATTTATGGTGAGTCTATCGAAGTCCTTAACTAGGTCGATGGAGAGGTTGGGGATCTTTGCTTTGAAATTGCTAAATTTGAAACGTGATAGAAATGGAATTCGGAATGCCAATCATTGGTTTTATGCAATGAAATCTATACTGAATCGATCAGAGAGAACGTGGAATATAATGGCTTACAAACTTTTCATACTTGCAGGATCTTTCTTCCCTTTTTCTTCGACTCACCCCATACATACGATATATTATTTACCTTCCCTCTCTCTCCCCTCGAAAATCAACAACTTTTAACCGATTTAACCACTTTGTTTCGCTTTACAGGGCAGCATCAAATTGTACCTGAGATTTTATTTGTGCCTTCACATCATTTCACTAGTGACCATATTTATTTTACCCAAGTTTATTCGCGGCGAGCGTCGGGCCCGGGCCGGAGCCAACGGAGGCTCTAGCGAGCTGTCGCTGGCCAATGGTACCTCGACCTCAGCAGGAGCAGCAGCCACTGCCTTGACCGCTGGCAATGATCTCAACAAGGATGAGGAGGAGGAGGTGGAGGAGAAGGACAAGCATGCTCATCAATGTAAAGTCAACACGCCAACACATCACCAGAGCCAGCACCAGCAGCCATCACCTGCTGCTGCTGCTGCTGCTGCTGCACTACACAACACCACAAATGAACAACAAACGCCAATCGAGCCATCGAACAATGTAAACCTTCGACCACGCCCACAGCAGCAGCAGCCACAGTCGCCACATCTGGAGAAGCAGAAGCCGAAGCTGAAGCTGAAGCTGCCGACGACGAGCGCCCGCGACGCCGTTAGCGTGCCCCATGACCAGTGCGAGATGGATCAGCTGTCCAGCAAGCTGAAGGAGAAGATCGAGGCGGAGACCAAGAACATTGAGGATTTCATTGACAAGACTGTTACCGAGACCGTTAGCGGCATTGTGGAGTTCAAAAACGATCTGATGCGGGACATAGAGTTTCCCAAGCTAAAGCTGCCCGGCACCCCGGGCATCATCAACCTGGACTCTGCCGTGTCGGGGGGTCTTCGCAAACGCAACATCATATCCTCTGCCCATGACAACGGCTCAGATGCCGCTGGCAATACTCTATCCTCCGCCTCGGACCCCGAGGAGAACGGCGCCGCTTTCCTCAAGAAGGAAATCGATGTCATCAATGCGGTGGTGCAGCAGGCCAATGTCCTGCCGGCGGTGCTCAGCAATGGTCATGCCAAATAGTAGCAGCGATTGGCCAGTGTGTGGAAGCTGATGAACAAGAAGAAAACTAACAACAACGATGACAATGGAGGCCTGAACTGAGAGAAGGATTTATCAAAAGCGCACACAATATCAAGCACACACGACACCCTAGATTGCAGACGACACTTTTTGGTTGGAGAGAGTGGTTTTAGCTGTTAGTCCTGAAGTACACAGATTGTTTACACTGAAGTAATTAGCCAAATAATAAATAAGTCAGCCAAGCAGCCAAGACCGACCTATGTTCAAATTTAACTAAATGTGCACCGAAACTCTAATTGTTGTTACCGAAAAACAAAAGAAATCTATGTATATGTACGTTTTGTAGATGTTTGTTTGTTACAAAACCCGCTGAGCAAGGCCTGAACAGTGCGTTTCCAGGCTATCAGGCATACATATCCTGTTTTTACACTGATATAAGAATGATAACAGACCAAGAACTTAGCCGACTGACACTCAACGAAGCCCTGAAACGTCCTGTTCAGGACTGGCTCCTTTTTAAATTGAGAACTCATCCATGCACATATGTGTATTTATATATATGTTGAAATGTTTATCATATAGTCTATGTCCAAACTCAATTTCCAGCATCATTACTATTTATTGTAGTCGAAATCCCGCCCAAGACGGAACATAAACAAGTAGAACCAATGAAATCCTCTTCGAAAAAACAAAAAATCAACCAAATCTTAACTTTAGACTGAAGCTATTGACAAGAGTAAAAGGCAAGCAAACAAATAAAGCAAATCGTGTGTAGTTCAAGTTAGTTAGTAAGCCGCCGTCGAGTGTTGTTTTTTGATATTCCATTTATTTGCCAATTTTGTGCAATTCAGCGCGAATGTGAGAGTGTCTGTCCAGCTATAGCTTCCAAGTATATACTTCCCAACCTCTATTTCTTTTTGTACATGTCGGTGTCCTCCACTTGTGGCTTCCTACTACTCCCTAGATCTTAAGCACGCACTTTATATCCCCTCTTTGTTAGATCCAACAATAAACGATTTCGCCACAAATCCTCATCACATATGAACTATATACGTATATGTATATATAATATATATATTTTTATATTTATTGTAATATGAGAACAGGACAGAAATGAACAGAACAAGAACCACTTTAACCGTAAGCGAAATCTCAGCCAGCGCACATTTGTTTCGATTGTTGAGGCCTCCTTTTTGGGTCGGAGAGAGAGCCAAAGGAAGGTCTCGACAGGCACAACAAGACACACTATGGTCTTAAGCAGTCCAGTTGCATCAAAACCCAATTTGAGCATTGATATTCGACAAATAAATCGTATATATATGTGTAATTGTGTTGTAATTTCTTTTATTTACAAAGAGGTGGAATTTTATACAAGAAATGTTAATTCTATGATCTAAAACTTCAGACTGCCAGTGATCTTGTAGAAATCATCCTCGCCACGGGACTTGAGGACGCACAAGTGCACGGCCTGGCACTGGGCCAAGCCAAAGTCAAAGTCTCCAAAGCGCTTGAGGATTTCGCGGGCATCGAAGCTGTCGGAACACTTCTTCACCTCCTTGCGGTAGCGATTGTTCATCACGGTCATGTGGAGCTTGATCGATTCACGCTCGTTGTTGTCCGTGGCGCACAGTCCGGTGGTCTGGAAGTGGGCCAGGCACTGATCCGCGAACTTCTGCAGCTCCGGGGACTCGACTTTGGCGTACAGAATGCGGGTCGAACTCGGATCATCGTTCATGATCTCCAGGCCCTTGACTGTCAGGTCAAATGGTGTCTTTAAGTCAGCCAGCAAGGAGCGACAGGCCTCCAGCTCGTTGAGAGCCCGCTGGCGCTCTTCGTCGTCGAGGAGCACATAGACGCCAAGCGTGAGGTGAATGCTGCGCTCCGAGATGAAGAGCTCTTCCTCGATGCCCGGTAGCTGGGCCTCTAAAATGCTTTTCTGAAGAAGAAGAAAGCGAGGAATTAACCCATCAATACTTCTACTTTTTACCTAAACTCACCTTCAGCTCCACGAAGCTTTCCTGCACCTGTCCCGTGTTCATAGCCACAGCCAAAAAGTGTGTGGGCTTCATCTTCTTGCGCAGAGAGCCAATCAGGTGACGGATTTGGCGCAGGGCAGCGCTTACCTGGTCGCGTTGCCTGGCCTTGATCAATATATCGTTTGACTTTTCGTTCTGACGTGGAACATAGATCTCAGTTCTGGTCTCCTCCTCAATGCGACGCTTCGTAGAGCCCTTCATGCCAATCAGACCACCATAAAATGACCTGCAAGGATAACGATTAGAGGGAGATTTCAATAATTTTCCTGGAACCCACTTACTTAGGCACATGCAGAGCCAGCTTAAAGTCTCCATTTGGCGTCTGCTCAATCTGGCTGGCGGCCGGATCGTCCTCCTCATCGTCGTCTTCGCCATAGAGATCTGGTGAAGAAAGGCAATAGTTACTCTAGATCATCTCCTAAAGGAAGTTCTTACCTGGCTCCTGGTAGGCATTGTTTGCCGGCTTGCCCTGTCTTTTGTTTTGGCCATTCCATTTGTTGCCTCCAAAATCCTCGTGCACCACGTTGACACGATAGCGGCGATCATGGCTCATGGCTTGGATGGGAGGATCTAGCACTTCGCGGCTCATCTTGGGCGGAAAAAACTAGCGTTCTAGTCAATTCAAGGGGAGATCCCGAAATACAGCAAGCTTCGTCCAAGAAATAAACTTTGCGAAAAGCGATGGCAGTAACAGTGACATCGATGGTAAGAACTATCGATAGTTTCCCGCTCTCAAATCGATGGTTTGGTGACTATCGCGAGGGAACAGTGTTGTAAAATATTCAAAGTGTTCGAATAAGCTTATTTTAAAGATAAATAAAAGATAAATATTTGAATAATTAATGTAATATCCATATTTATGACACTTCTATTGATATTTATGTTCTAGTAGTAGTTCGGTAGTTCTTAATATTTAGGCATCCATAAATGTTTTAATTAAATTCTTAACCCATTGAAAACACTCTCCCTTTTGATTTGGTGTTTATTTGGTAATTCGCTTTTTGGGTAAATGTCTCACAACAACTATTTTACGTCTAGGTTAATGTAATGCAATGTTCTGAAGACAAGCCTCTGATTTGCTTTTAGCCTCTCATTTATTCATATTTTTTGTCGCAACACTTTGGAACTGTTTTTTGATTTTGTTTTTGATATGGGCATGCGAACCTACATCTATATAGTCTGCATATATGCATGTCCACCTCGATTCCGGGCATGGAAATACTATGTAGCACGATCGTGACTATTATATTATAAAGTTATATACGGGTATTTGTAGTTCATGTCTTTTTAAACTCAGTTCTTTTTGCGCAACTTGTGGTGCTCAGTTGTTGGTTGTTGTTGTTTGGTTTCTTAATTTTTGTTTTCTCACAAATCCGTTCATGCTCGGAGCAACGGAAGGATAACAAGCTACAAGGATACATAGTTAGTTAGAGAGTGAGTAGTGCGGACTGGGGATGATACAGATACAGATAGTATTCATAGAGAGTAATTGGTAGAATCAGCAATATCGGTGAGGCATTCGAACTCTGAAACTCAGGAACTCAACTAGTAATTGATCGCTACTAAAACACGATTAACTCTTATGGGGGGCAACCAACTAATTTTCCATTTCCCTTTCCCTTTTTCTAGGCCACCTCGCAGTCCAGCTCCTCGTCCTCGTCCTCGCGCTGCACAAACAGCCGATGGTTGCGGGCCTCCAGGATGGCCCAAACGATCATAGGCGCGGTGCCCAGGACCATGCAGGATCCCATGCAATAAAAGCAGATCTCGTAGTCGCCGGACAGGTCCCTCATTAGTCCAGCCAGTGGGGGCACAGAGATGGCTCCGATGCTCTGGAACATACGCACCAGGCCGTAGCTGGAGCTGATCCGGTCTGTGCCAAAGACATCCGCCAGCAGCACGGGCATGAGGACATACCAGCTGCCCAGGCACAAGCCGTAGACGGCTGCTGATAGTCCCACCAGGACCAGGGTCTTGGCAAAGGGTATGGTGAGCACGGCCAGGCCGGCACCCAAAATGCTGTCGAGGAGAAAAGAGGGAATCTCTCAGCTTGTGAGGCTAATTTTAAGCTTGGAGGAGTACTCACCACAGGGTATAGGTCTTTTTCCGGTCAAAGAGATGCAGATCGGATAGCCAGCCGAGACCCAGGCGGCCACACAGGTCCAGGACAGCGCTGATGGCCACCAGGTAGCCCGCCTCGCTTTTATTGTAACCTGGCAAGGGGAGGAATAATTATAACCACTGATCCTTAATTATTTTCCCAAGAGATCCCTCTCACCTATGGAGATGACGTGGGCGGGCAAGTAGTACAGCATGTAGGGACAGCCCACGGACATCAGGGTGACCGACAGGCACATCAGGATGAAGCTCGGCTCCTGCAGCAGGCTGATGTCCAGATACATCTCAATCCACTCGCAGCAGGTGCGTGGTCCCTGCTCCTCGTCATCATCCTCGTCGTCATCGTCATCGTCGGCCGCTCCTCCGCGGCCATCGCCATCCACAGACTCCATTAACTGAGAATCTGTGTGCTCCGCCTGCTTGAGATCGCTGAGATTGCTGACCGGCGTGGGAATCTCCATGCTCTTGCTGAGCCCTCGACTGACCACACTCGGCGGGGAAAGGGGCTTCTCCAGGTGGGCCTGGATCTTAGAGATTACCTCGTCATTGGCAAAGACGTTGCGCCGCCGGCGACTGCCTCGATTGGAGTCGGTGCCAGAGTGCTTGCGGTACACCCAGGTGGAGTCCGTGCTGAGATCCTCGACAGAGTGCAGGAGCCCGGAGCTGCGCACCTTCTTCATGGGCTTAATGAAGGTCGTCTCTCCTATGATGTCCTTGACCTCATCATCGCTCTCTTGAGCTGACTTATCCGACTGGGCCGACTTGTCCTGGGCTAAAGAGGAGTTCCCAGTTAAACCGTCACCTTCCCTTGAGCTCCACTCACCTGGCTGCTTGCTGGCATAGTAGTTGAGGTGATTCTTGGACTCCTCCAGGAACAGGTGCTCGATGAACTTGTCGCTCAGCTCGTTGGCCCTGCCCAGCTCGCAGGTGTCCAGATAGGTGGAGGTGGTCAGGATGCCCGTGGTGCTGGGATTGATGTCCTCGTTGAGGGGCTTGGCAGTCTCCTCCTCCTGTACCTGCTCCTGCTCCGGATCCTGATCCGTATAGTCGCTTATAGGACGATATAGGGTGGCGGAGACGCACACGTGCAGCATGCAGCCGCCCAGGATGAGCAGGGTGCCGTGGAAGCCCCAGCCCTCCACCAGGTGCTTTATCAGCACCGGGAGGATGAAGCTACCAGCAGCAGTGCCGGACACGCAGATCCCATTGGCCAGGGCACGGTGCTTGTCGAAGTACTGGGACACTATCACGATGCCCGGCGTGGTGGAGAGTCCTCCTCCAATGCCTACCAAGGAACAGGATAATATTAGAGTTTCAGGAGTCTTTATAGCAAACTCCACCCACCTGTGAGTATGCCAAAGGTGAAGAGCAAGTGCAGCAGGCTGGTGGCAAAGTAACTCAGAATCATCCCCATGGCACAGAAGATGCCACCCACGAAGACCACCGCCCGGCAGGAGAATCTCTGGCACAGGGCACTCGATAGGGGCGCCAGAACCAAGCACAGGGCCGAGAGAATGGCGGGAATCCAGGAGGCCACCGTGGCCGTGGAGCTGGGAAACGTTTCCATTATCTCCACATACAGCACGCCATAGGACTTGACCAATCCCGCCACCCAAAACTGCACGGAAAAGGCTCCGAAGACGATGAACCAGCCGTAGCCACCGTCTGGGGGTTCCACATTGCCGCCGCCACTCTCCGTTGTGGTCGTCGAGGAGTCGCGATCCTTGGGCAGCGGCTTGCTCCGCGGCTTCCCATTCGCGGGCAATCGATCGCGCTCCCTTTCCCGCTCCTTGGCCCTGCGGACGCACCTGCTCCGGGCCGTATTCAAACCCGAACCGGAATTTGACTTCCGACTGCTGCGCAGCTCGTGCGATTTGGCGATCAGCGGACGCGCTGTGATGCTGGACACGGTCAGCAGGTTCTCATTGTCGTCCTCCTCCAGCTCCGAGATCTGGTGCTCCAGCAGGCTGGCGTGCAGGGTCCGCGGACAGCAGGGCGCGTCCAGGCTGAGGGTGGCGGGTCGGCGCATCGGCGAGGGTGAGGGCGAGCAGCAGCGGGATCGGGAAGAGGGAGAGGGCAGGCACAGCGATTCCATTTGCTTGACATCGAGCTCGGCCAGCGGGACAGCGATGTCGGGCAGGGGTGCCGGCGGAGCGGAGACCACCGAGAAGAGGGAACCGCACTCGGGCACGCCGCCGCCCACGCCACCCCCACCGCCGGGCGCTGTTGGCTTTGTGTCGAGAAGGAACCCTCCCGACTCGTACTGGACTCCACCAGCTGGGTCCGGTTCACTCGCGCAGTAAACCGATCCCCGGGAACCCTGCAAGTGAGTTATATTTATTATTTATTATTATGCCAATATTTTATTCTTAAATAACTGAGATTTCATGAACCAGGCGCACAGAAGGCAGCAGAAAAGCGAGTTTCTCTGTGCTATCATATTTTATAACAGTTCCTGGAACTTCTCCCGCTCTCTCACTCTCCGCTCTTCCAGAGAACAGATTTATAACAGATTATAACAGTTTAGAAATGCGAACAGATCGCTGCATCGTCGCCCTTCTGCTTGCTTCGCCTGTTATTCGAAATTGAATAGGTGAACAATTTCCATAAATTGGAAACTAGGCGACAACAATGCAATGAGTTTTGGCCACGGAAACGGGTCAAATTCAACATAGTGCAATGTCGACATCTTAGGACTTTATAACAGTATGGAAAACATTGCATACTTTTGGGCTAGAAGAGTGTTAACTTAGGGCTTAAAGTGGCTTAAATTCTTATGAAAACAAACCTTTATTTCTTTAGTAAAAATTCACAATATGTAATCCCCTTGATTATGCAAGAACACTCCCTGGTATCTTTAGTAAACACACAAAAATCTCCCCTTAAGTCATTGCCAATTTTTTGACATTTTTCAAGGGCTTAGCCAAGTTTACGGGCTTCCCCCTATAAAGCCTTATCACTCGAAATGCTTCCTGCCATCAGCCCTGAGTTCGAACATGGCATTAGCCTTGGGGGGTGCCAGCAAATAACCATCCTTATCGCCTCCCAAATCGAAGCCCTCTCCTTGTCAATATCCGGCAACAGAAAGCAACCGCAGGGCCAGGACCGCCCCCACCTTGCACTTGACCCTGAACTAGGAGGAAGTGGAGCGAATCCCGCAGACAAAATGGAAACGAAAATGGAAACGGAAAATTCCCAGACGTCATGCCAACCCCGAAAAGCACAGCATGCACCTGCAGCTCGGCATCGATTTAACAAAGTATCCATTACAAAGGCGGAGTAAATCCGCTCAATCCGTGGATAATTACCGGGGGAAGAGGGAAGGATTTACTGGATGTTGTTAACTCAATTAAACAAAACGTAAATGCATATATTAAAGCTTTGCTGCTGCAAATCACAATCGCGTGCGCTCCTCGCATTCACTTAGCAATGCAAATTGGGCTAAGTTGTTGCTTCCTTGACCCGCCTCCAGTCGATTTGTCAACCGCAGGCTGGGGGCTTGGATTTATGGAAAGCTAACCCATTTTTTAATGGTACCGCTAGGAGGAGGAATTTGCCAAGGCACGGCAGTAACTCATCTAAATAATGGGCGGTTGACAAATTCTTTGGCAATTAAAGTCTCGCCATTCGGGGGCGGGCGGTTTTGTTATTTTGGGTTCAATAACAAAGTGGCTCACGAGGAAGGGAATATTTAAATAATATACTAGAGAAAATAACAAGGTTTTAAAGGTTGTTATTTAGACGAAGAGGAAGTTGTGGTTGGTATTAGGCAGTAAAAACAGCGATTAGTTTTGATTTAATTGGACATTTATAAGTTTATCTCGAATATTTTTATTTACTGAATGAAAAAGATATGAGAACTGTTATTAGTTGTTATAAAATATGTCCAGAAGCATCCCATATTCTGCTTTCTGTACGCCTGATTCATTTTTATAAGACTTTTCTCTGTAATTTAAGAATAAAATATTGCCAAAATGTATTTAATTATACTCAAAAGCCACAACTTACAGCTTACTAGCTATTACGACTAATTTCTCAGCTAAACTGACTCCGCCCACGTTAATAAAAATTCGCATTAACTCATTTCCTAATGGCTTTTCATTTGCCAACTTTGTTTTCTTATCCAACACCTATTTCTTGGTATTGGAACGACGTGTCGTATACGTAATATGATACGCCGCCAGGCAACACACATCAAGTATGCGACGCGTGAGCCAATCGGTAAAAGGGAAGGAGAGTGACGTGTTTTAATCCAAGCCCCCTTTTTTAACACTCTTACTTCGCACTTAGGTACAGGAAAAAAACAGTACCAAGTTCTGTTATATTCATGTTTTTTCTTGTTTAATTAATGAAACTATAAGTTTCCAGACTAAAAACAATTATTTGAAATACTTAAAAGTATAACTATTAAATTTTAAAGGCATATTAGAATTTAAAAAAATATTTTAACTGTTGTAGGGGTTTCTATTTTAATAAATAAATTTAAAAAGCTTTTAAAGAAGATTTCTTATTCATAAAATAATTAAATTTAAAACCAATTAAGAAAGAATTTTCCCTCAGTGACCCACCCAATGGCGTGTATCGAATTCTGTAAATGTGCCGCTAATGGACTGACTGCCTGCCTTATTGATGATGGAAAATAACCGTGGAGAATGGCAAATAATAGGCATGCAACATTTGGCTGCATCATCACAATCATTATTTGTATAGACTGGAAAATCTGACACAGCTAATAAACATTTGGCCAAAACTCTTGGCTTGGCATTTGACACCAGAGACTCCCACCAAACACCTCTCCCACTGGCACAAAAAGGCCGTGAGTCACAGCAGCCTCCCCGAGGAAAAACTAAAGCCTTTGTGACCTTGTCGAATGTCAGAGGGAGAGCCCAAGCCCGAGGCATTGTAATTGCGCCATATCCTGGCTTCCCCGCTGTCAGCCGGGATCCGGCTTAAATTGTCAGGAAGCGTGTGCGAGCCGAGGGAGCTTTTCAATCGCTGTTTTGCTGTTTGTTTTCAATTTCCCAGCATTTCAAGGCCTTCGTTCGTCGGGCTTAATGAAACGGAAAACGTGTGTCTTCCCATCGCCCCCCGGGAGGCCCAGTTAGTGGCTCGTGGAGTCGAGACTCTCAGTCTGAACGATAAGCGGTCAAGGTGAGAGGTGGCTATGCGAGTTTTCCCAACTTGTTGAGCAAAGGATATATACTCTATAGTAGGCAGGCTCTGCAGGCTTGGATTTGAGGGTGTTTAGTGTGTGTGTTTGTGTGCTGCGCCTGGAAGTAGGCCGTGAAATTTATGTAATCAACAGGAGATTGGATAATCGCTAAGGATAAAGGTAGCAGGGGATGAAATCACGTCTTTACCAGGAAAAACATAAAGAAAATAATAAATTAATTATATAAAAATATAGTTATAAGTGTAAATGTAGTTATTTTAATATTTATTTTATTTAAACATCTTTTAATATATTATTTGATTTATTTCCGGCTTGGAAGTACGACTTACATCCCTTTGACTTTACGTCGATATAAAAATATCTTGAAATTTCGCCAGGATTAAACCTGGATCTGCAATAGTAAAGTGATCTGGGCATTTAGTCCTCTTTTTAATCAAAGAAAATGGAAATAAATAAGAGACTATAATAAAGATACAGATTTATCCAAAATAAATCGATTTAAAAATTAAGGAATGTAGAAGAATTAAAGACTCTATCGCCTATCTTTGCAAGCCAACTGCATACTTTCTAATATACATATTTTCTTTTCCCCTGAATAAACCTCTTTAACAAATATAACCTTTTTTAAAAAGGAACCTCCTGGCAACACCTTCTGTCAGTCAGGGCCAGGATCCGTCTTTGTTTACTTTCTCCTGTCCGCCTTTGATAATGATTTTGATGGATGATGCAGCTGCAGGCTGCAGCCAAATGTGGCTGTGACGTTGACCCATTCTCGTTTGGCTTTCACGATGTTTACCTACTCGTAAACTCGGAATATGAGCTGAACACTGCGCATGCTCACCAAAAAGGGACGACGAAAGGAAGGAAGGACCTCAAACTGCCTCAATAAGTTTGCCATTGGCCCACTCCCTCTGCTAAGCATCCCCAAACCAAGAGTATGAGCGTTTCTTGACCTTCCCGAAGGATGCTCCACTCACTCCACACTTCAACTCCACACACTCACCTGTAAATGCCAGTCACGCTGTAGGGACGACATTGGCGTCCTTTACTGAACGCGAAACGCCTCTGATGTTTCTCTTGTTGCTCGCGCTGTTGTTGTTGTTGCTTGGGGCGTTGTTGTTGTGCACCCAAATGCATTGGGTTGCCTCTGGTTTGGCTCCTGAAAATCCTGAAGACGAGCTGACGAGCGCGGGCCTTCACCGGTTGGCCCAGTTTTCCCTGCAATACGCTGCTTCTCAGCTTGGCACTTGAAGGCACCCTTTCCAAGGGGGATTCGTCCTTTTTGGATGTTGCTGGTATGCTGGACTGCTTGTGAACTTCTCGGGCTTTCGCTCAGGGGTGAGATTTTGACTGCTGAGACTGCTGCTGTGGCGTCATGATGCCCATTGATGCTTTTGTTAGTAATTCAGCTTTTTGGCTTCTCCGTTTCCCCCTTTTTGTGTTTATGCAGCAGCTGTTTCCGCTTCCGCTTTCTTGTCTCGTCCCTTGTTTCCTTTTCCGTTCGCAGCACAAGCGCACTGTCTCGCTCACTCAGCCTGTGTGTGTGTGTGTGTGTGCAAATATGCAGTTTTTGGAACAAATCGATACAAGCGAGATCCCTGCTAAAGTCTTTTGTGTGAGGCTTTGAGTTAACCACGTGGTTAAAGGGTTTTTTAAATCGTTTAGGAACCTTCCGAAGTTATGTCTTGTGTCTGGATCAGCGTCGTCTTTGAATGGGAAAACCCTTTTGCAAAATCCTTTTCTACGCGAGGACTTTCCACTTTTTTTTGCTTTGGCGGTTCAGCGTCTGTTCAGCTGCTGCTCAGGCTCTCGACTGAACGGCCGATTTATATATCCTATCGTTGTTGCGGGGGAAATCCCCACACGACTTCGGATGAGTGAGGTGAAGGTGAGTTGGAGCCTCGGATCTAAGGATGGCGAAAGAGGTTCTCCCTTCCTGCTGTTTTGGCCTTTTATTCGTTTTGTTTTGCTAGGCATTTTTGGCCGCTTGTTGCCTTCAAAAGGAGCTGCGCCTCCGCGTGGCCCAAACAGCTGACGAGTGAACCTTGCGAGGTGGAAATTAAAGAAATCAAAGAAGAAACATGTGTGAAAGTTTATAAATCCAGGTAGCATTGAGAAAATCTTCTAAATTATTTATCTTTATTATCACTTTTATCTAAACTCTACTGTAAATTTCGTGTAGTTTCTAAGTATCCCTGGCAGCTTGCCTTTGTCTCTCTCCTATGATCTTGGTGATGTTTAAGGCCAGGCCCAGGAATATGAAGCTGATGGCTACGGCAAGAAAGACGGAAGCCGGAAGATTCTTCAACAGAGTAAAAAGGATTTCTGTATAGACGGCGATGGCCACGAGGAGCAGGCACATGTACAGGTATCCTAGCCACTTGATGAGCTGCAAGGAGAAACAGAGTTATGTACTAGCAATCGAGAGGAGCCGCCGCAGGAGTGTACCTTCCAGACGCCGATGATGAGTAGTAGGGCGGAAAAGGAATATATGGCCGCTGCGGTGGTCCAAACGATCCTCACTGCCTGCGACACTTTTGTTGTTTCGGTCATGAACAGGTAGCAGGAAGAGAGTCCCGATAGGAAGGATATGCAGGCCATAATGGTGACCACCAGCCGGCACGAGGGCAGCAGCCGTCTATATGTGAATTCCTGGGCATCTGACATGGTGTTTTTGAAGTTTCATTAAATTTGTTAACAAACATTTCCTGCTGCTTTTAATTTATTTTATAAAATGTTCGCCTTGACAAGCTGTCCTGTTTTTTTTTAATATCGATTTGAGCGGGAATTTATTGACTTATCGATTATAGTCACGCAAGGTTGAAAAACGCCGCTGGCTGTGTTGGCAAACGTCAGAAGTAAAGCTTTAACCCGCTGGAAAGCGTCCAAAAAAGTAAATACGGAATTTGGCAAAATATTTATCAGCCGGGATTGGCAGTATATAGCAGCAGGTTCCAATCCGCCGGCATAACCTACCTCCAATGAAATCGTAAAGCCCACACATCGCACAAATCCGCAGCATGGATCCCGTCGTGTTCTTCATTGTACTGTCATCGTTCTATGGCATTATTTACTTCTTCGATCGCTTCTTCAAGGTGGGTGCACCTGTCTGCTTTAATTTATATTCTCAAAATAATATACGGATTGATCCGTTAGAGCTGCATGCACTACCCGTACGATGCCTTCCTCCAGAACACCGGTGTGAGCGTCAACTTCATGAGCCTGCACTGGCACACGAGCGCCTTTAATCGGATGCTCCTGAGATGGGGATCTGCGGGAAATAGCTGCACTCGCCGCGTCATGCTCACCAGCTTTAATTTCGGTGTGCTGGTGACCTTCTTGCTGTTGCCCATAGGCCTCATCGTGCTTATTGTGACCATCTTTAGCAGTGGCGAGGCGGATGGATCGGCGTTGGCGTCGCCCTCGGGTGTGCCGCCTGTGCAACTGGAGATACTGCTGCCGGGCGTTAACCTGCCGCTGGAGGAGATTGGTTACTACATCACCACTTTGGTGCTGTGCTTGGTCGTACACGAGATGGGCCATGCGCTGGCCGCCGTGCTGGAGGATGTGCCCGTGACAGGGTTTGGTATTAAGGTGAGGAAGAGTGGTTTTTGGAGTGTAATTAAGCTTGAAGTGATCTCTTTTTACCCTTTTAGTTCTTTTTTTGCCTGCCCTTGGCTTACACGGAGCTCTCCAATGACCATTTGAATGGCCTCCGCTGGTTCCGCAAGCTTCGCGTCCTCTGCGCTGGAATCTGGCACAACTTTGTGTTCGCCGGCGTGTGTTACCTGCTCATCTCAACGGTGGGCATCACCATGTCGCCTCTGTACGCCTACAACGAGCATGTGGTGGTCACGGAACTGACTAGGATATCGCCACTGCGAGGAGAGCGAGGCCTGCAGGTGGACAACCAGATAACCCAGGTGAATGGGTGTCCAGTGACGAGCGAGGAGAGCTGGGTGACCTGCCTGCAGAATACGCTGAAGCTAAAGCCGGGCTACTGTGTCAGCGCGGAATTTGTGCAGCTCAACGACGAGAGCAGTGCCATCTCCCATCACAGCATCGACGGGCAGCTGCAGTGCTGCGATGAACTGAACCCGAATGTCAGCTGCTTCGAGGTGGTGGAGGATGCCAATGGCGATGTGCCCGTGGAGCTGCCCCAGCACGTCTGCCTGAATGTTCGCCGCACCCTAGAGGAAGTAACCGAGCACTGTTCCTCGGGCATCTGCTCCGAGGGCTTCTGCCTGCGTCCGCTGATGCGGAACATAACTGCCATAATGACGTTCAAGCGTCAGAACTTTCGCGGTGAGAAGCTGCCGCCCGTCATCTATGTGGGCCATCCCTGGGATGTCACCCGAACGGTGGGCATTTCGGCCTTTGTGCCGCGCTACTCCTTCCTGAAGGCCGCCTGGCCGGATGCCTGGCTGCTGCTGCTCAAGTACAATGTGGTCTTTAGCATAGGCCTCGCCCTGATCAATGCCATTCCCTGCTTCGGCTTCGATGGCGCCCACATCACCAGCACCGTGATACACAGCTTCCTGGTCGGTCGGGTGGATCAGCATGCCAAGCGGGACCTCATCTCAGTGATCATCACCAGCGTGGGCACGTTGCTGTTCGGTTTAGCCCTGCTGAAGGTGGCCTGGCTTAGCTTTCTGCGACCGCTGCTTTAGATAGATGGATGGATGAAATTAAGGGAGTCCAACTCCTTGCTAAGATGCTAGACTGCTATTTCACCTCCAAAAAACACACAAAACACAGCGAATTGTAGCACCTCAAAGTCAAAGATTCGATATAGCTTTTGTCATAGTCGTTAGTCTTAACTCGTATTTATTTTTTCGTACCGGTTGTCGAGCTCAAAAATGAATTAAACAATTAAGCTAAACTTGGACTCGGAGTCTACTTTCCCTCGCTCACCCCGCTCACCCCGCTCACCCCGCTCAACTGGAGGCTTGTCCGGAGCTCGGTCAGGCTGCGTTTTCCATGCTGCATGAGCATCTTAATGGCCACCTCGTCGGTTTGGTTTCGATTAGTTTGGAAGTCATGGCGCGCCCAGGCTCGCAGCTCCGCCTGACTGTGTTTGTCGGGAACCTGACGAATCGTGCGGAAGATCTCCCGGTAGAGCTTAAGGACCTCCTGGCGAAGCATGAACTAAAGGTAAGAAAAATATATATTTAATATAATTGCAGAATTCACATATTTTAAGCATCTCATGGCTTTTAAATTAAAATAAAACCGTCATAAATCCACTTACCTGCTTCAAACTGAGTGCTGCCTTTGGTAACTTCGACATCTCAGATTACCATAGGTTACGTAGTTTTTTATATTTCTTACTTAAATTTTAATTAATTATTATTAAATAACGACAATTTACTACAGTTTTCTTTGCATTTCCAAAAGAATTTCTTGTAATCAATGAAACCAAAACAGGAACAGCTGATTGGCCGTCGCAGAGCTTTTAGGGATGAGCAGATATTTCTAGAGATGACACTTATGAAGCGATAGATTGATAAGGAATTGAAATCGGTTACTTTTTAAATACGAAATATTTGTGAATAAATCAGAATGTTATTACAATTGATAAATTCGATAAAATATCCATGTCGCCCATTTAAGGTAGAAAATTAAACCTAGTTTGAGTCTTATGGCTTGTGAAACATTATTCTAAGTTAGAAAAAAGGGCTTTTGAGTTGGTCTAAGTTAGAAAAAAAGGCTTTTCATTTGATCTGTAGTGTATAGAAAAACACTTTTAAGAAGTATCAAATTATTATTCAAAGAAATTGCATATATATATAAAAATATAATAAATACTCAAACCTCTTAGACCTCGACGTCACTTTAATACATTGTCTGTGAATTTAAAAATCTATTTTTAACGACCTAGAATATTTTTAAAATAGCTCATTAACTTTGTTGATGAAACCGCGATGATTAGAATATTGTAAATAGGTGTTTACTGATCTTTGGCGAGATAATAAATAGATGCTCTTAGAATACAGCATTTTGATCGGGGAAGTGGATGCCGAAAGTCAACGGCAATTAATGCTTAAATTGCATTTTTCATCAACTGTCACTAATGAGTCAGTTGCACAAATAAAATAAATGAATTGTACCGAATGTCTTAAGCAAACTCATGTTTCTGGGCGGTCGCGGTCGCGTGGGAACGAAGGAACAAACACTGACATCCAACACTAAATCTTTATCTGGCTGTGGTTCAATTTAAATGAAATTCGTGGGCATTAAATGCTACATTTATTTATATGAGTACATTGTTTTTTTATCCGCCGCTGCCCCTTTGCTTTGATTGACACGCCAGCTGCTTCTCTTCTCTGTGCTCTCTCCTCGCGATTGCCTCCCGATTATTATGAGGTTCCACTTAGGCGACTCAATTGTTTCGCGGCAGCTTCGCGATTTCGGTTAGATTTACGGGCAGAACATAGTCGTAAAGGAAGGGACTGGCACTAACTACTGATAGCTGCTGGTACTTGCCGTCGGCTAGTGGTAAGTTCTCCCCCAAGTACCGGGGATTAAATTAATGATAGACGCCTTATATCTGGGCCCCCGCCGATTGCCAACTGTTTTTCCAGTGGCAGTGCCAGTGCCATGGTCTCGTCCAGTTACCAATAATAATTGTGCTGGCCAACAGTTGGCCCTAAAATGTGTGATTCAATTGGGTTAGAAATTTATGGAGTTGAGTGAGGAAGAGGAATCCCTCTAGCCAGATATATATTATCTGTAAGAGCACTGTGGAAAATTGTGAAGCTAGTGAAATAAGAGAGGCCAATAAAAAATATATAATTAAATGTGTAAACCGCTTAAAAGGTTACTAATATTAAACATAACATTTTATTTTAAAGATTTTTGAATAAAAACATACGACATTTTCTTATTTTAGATAGCAAATAGCTTTGGTAATAATAGGTAATACAATCTATATCTAATTCTCACTCTGATATCTACAATTAGCAACTAATTGTACAGAAATTAGCGCAATCTGTCAGACATGCAACATTGTTGTAAAAAAATTATAGCAACATTGTAGAAGATAAATGACTAATTATATAGAAATCTTGCCTCAAGGGGAATATAAAAGCTTAATTTAAAGCAAGACCACTTAATCTACCAACATTAAAAGTCTGTTTACATAAAAAAGACTAAGAAAACCATTAATTACCATCACATATTCTCTGAGTTTACTTATAGATTTTCCCCTTCTAAATACTTAATATTTTCTAAAAGTATTTCTTATATTTTGTGAATATTATTGGTCATGCTGTCTCGAAACAAGATATTAAAATGTCGCAGACAGAAACAATTTGATATAAGAAACAAACAAGCAATACGATAATCAATTTGGAATAATATTTTCCCCCTATTTTCGATATGTACACAAGCGACCTTTCTGGCTGTCAGAATGCATTTTCTCCTCGCATTACTTAAGTTGCCCCCCATTAATTACGCCGAACAGTCTCTGTGATCTCGGCCCAAGTGCGTTTGTCTCCGTCGCCGCCCAAGGAACAAGTATTTTGTGCAAATTAAAACAAAAATTGGACATAACATAAATATCGGGGAGGCAGGCAAGAAACAAAACGCAGGCAGGTGAAGCGGATTTATTTATTTTTAACTGGCCAATGCTCGTACTTTTTATATATTTTTTTGAAATTATGCAAAGGAATCGCGCGCGCGCTTGCAGCCGAATGCAATTTCGATTTCGTTTTCATCCGCCAGAGAAGATGCCAGCGTCTGCGCCTCTCTCTTGAGTCATGGCACTGGGAGAAAGTCTTAGCTATATTTATAAGAAGATTTCTGGAATACCTTAAAAATATTTGTAATTTTTTCCTAATACTCAAACTCTGACAATCACAGATAACATTAGAAATTAAGTATTAGGTAAGTGTTAACCTTATTTCCTAATTTTCAGAATAAATCAAATATTTTTAGCAACCTTTAAATTTAAAATAAATAATAAAAGCAATAACATAATTTCTTAATTTTCAGAATAAATAAAATATTATAAACATCCTTTAATTTTAAAATAAAAAATAACAACAATCGATAATTAATTTCTGATTGATTCTAATTATTGTAAAGGCAAAAAAGCCTAAATTTGTTTAATATTATCTTTT
The DNA here is from genome assembly GCA_008042615.1 of Drosophila auraria. Taxonomy (NCBI): domain Eukaryota; kingdom Metazoa; phylum Arthropoda; class Insecta; order Diptera; family Drosophilidae; genus Drosophila; species Drosophila auraria. The sequence continues at coordinate 27,666 of VNJW01015356.1, read as the reverse complement.
CAGAAAAGGAATCTAAATATTGTTTCCAATTTTAATTTTTTGAATTCCTTTTAAGATGTGAATATTTGGCAATTATAATAACATAGTTCCTTCAAGCAACATATTAAATAAATTCTTTAAAAAATTAGTCTAAATTAGAGCTGATAAGTTATCGATTATATTCCATTTATAATCGATTTTACATGCAACAACATTGATAATTTATCGACTCTTTTCCAGCTCTAATTTAAATTCTCAAAATCCCAATAAACAAATATCGAAATTTATTACAGCATACCTTTAAAAACATTTTAAAAAGATTTATAAAAGTTTGAGTTCTTCTATAATCCAAACAAACTTTTAACATATTCAAAAATTAAATAATATTCCCGTTAGAACAGCGAGGTTGCTGTAGCCAATTTAAACTCAATATTTCTCCGAGTGGGCAATGTCTGGGACGGCATGGAGGGGGTGGTGCCACTACGTCATCAACATCAGACCCACAGCTGCGCCACAACGATGACGCCGACCGAAGGCAACACAGCACAACAGCAGCAAAGCAGCAGCAGCAGCAGCAGAGCACCGAAGCAGGCAGCAGCAGCAGCAGCAAGCAAGCAAAAAAGCGAGTAAAATCCACATGCCAGCGGACTTGGGCCTCAAATGTTCATGAAGCGCGGACGCGTGTGGACGTCGTTTTCCGTTGTTTCGCTCAGCGCGCCGCCGGCGAGTGTTTTGAAAAATACCTCTGAGAATCCGAGTATCCGAGCATCCGAATCGGGATTATTTCGAACCTGTGCCGCGGTGCATGTGCATGTGTGTGGAAAGTGAAAACGAAATGAAGAATGAAAATGAGCACGGTGCATGAGTTTCCCTGAAAATCCATCCAAAGAAAACACACTCAGTCAAGAAATCGGGGCTGAAAGAGCGTGCGAACGCAGAAAGGCCAATATTGTGAGTGAGTGAGAGCTGAAAACACACACACGGAACACACACACACAAGGAATATACTTATAATGTTGAAAATATCTGGCTATTTTTGGATAATATATATTTGTTTTCCCACACGTTGCATTGGAAAATTTTTACCTCACACGAGAAAAGCCTCGAGAAATGATAATGCTAAAATTTCATATTGCTTTGAGTTGCATTTCGGTTTTTCTTCAAAAAATAAAGCAAAACAAAGTAATGAAAGGAGAATGTGAAAATGAAAATGAAAAGAAAACCAAGGCAAAAGAACAAGCAAAGTGAAATGTTTTTAATGGGCAATCAGAGACGATGATGAAGATCGGCCATAGATATATGGCCAGAACGAGGAATGAACGCATTAAATGTGAACAATGGCGCTACTTAAATGATCTTGAATGGTTCCAGTGATGATTGAGTGTTTCTAGATACGGAATAAAGAGAGTTTTCAAAAAGTTTTCAAACTGTTTTGGCTATATAACCGGAAATCCAAACTCCAAAGGGACTATTACCTTTGACAACTCCAATTACTTCCCTTTTGAGTTGGCAAACATTATTTTTTGTTCGTCTTTTTCCATCCGATTTCTTCTGAAACAGCACTTTACGTATATAGCCATGTCTCTGTGTATGTTTTATTGGGCCCCGCCGCTATTTGAATTCGAATTTGTACTCTGGTGTTATGCGATAGGTGCTAGTGGCAGTGGCAGGCAAAGGCACTGAGAACAACCGGGGCGGGCGGGGGTATTGAATTACAAGACACCAAAGTGCGCGCCAAGCGAACTGAACACGCTCGCCGCTCACAGATACTCATGCGAGGCCCGAGGTGTATAAATATATCGCCGCTGCTCCTCCTCATGCTCCTCATGCTCCTCATTCTCCTCCTCCTTCTCGTATGCGTATCCGCTTATCCGCGTATCCGATGGATGCGAAACAGCCAGCAAAGCGAAAGAGCCGAAAAACTGAAAACCGAAAACCAAAAACCGTAAAAAGTATCGAAAAACAGTGAACCGTTGTAATTAATTATGCGGCGGTAGCCTCCCAAAAATCCAGTGATTGATGTAGCCAAAGTTCAGTTGTTTACAGTTGCAAGATCAATGACTCGGTTGGCTATAAATAGAGCCGAAAAAAACTAGCATCGAGCTACTTATTAAGTATCTGTTGGATATACTGGAAACCTAATGATAATGGGGTCCAAAAAGTGGAAGGAAATAATTATAGGAAGTTTAACAAGATTTTCTTTTATTTAAAAATCTAAAAATGTTTCTTGAACTTGGATATTTATGATGTTTTTATTGATATTTAATTTGTTTATTGAAATATAATCAAGGAAGAATGATATATTTATTATTAAAGCCTGCCATATATAATATTATGCTTTATTTCCTTGGAACTATGATAAATAATAAAAAAAAACCTTCGAACTACCTTTGAACTACTTAAACAGTAACTTGTGGATAATACCTTAATCCTTGGCTTTTGTTCTTTAAATTTTAATATATTTTGTATTTATTATAATAATAATTATTTGGTATATTAATAGTTATATGAAAAAGTAAATGATATCCTTCAGATCTGAGATTAAACCTTCTTACTTTTTGTGGCAAATTCAATGTTCAATAAAAATGCAAACTAAAATATTTAAAAAAATATTTCCTTGACCCTTGGCCTCTCCTTTGTGTTACAGCTTTTCCCATAATTAAGAGAAATCCCCAAGACGCCAGCCAACATGTCCGCCAAGACGTCACCGTCCAGCTCGCGAGATGCCAACATGGGCTCCTCCAGTGTGGTGCCTGCGTCCGTTCAGATCAAGAAGGAGCTGCCCAGCGATGAGATAAAGGTGAGTGAGAGACTCGATTCTTGTGAATGAACAAACAAAACACCACACAAAACGCTTTATAATTAATTGCCCCCTGTCTGCATATTATTTCGCCGAGTATTCAATAACAAGGATGCAGACAAAGTGTGCGTTGGTTTTTTTATAAATAAAATATAAATAAAGTAAGATTGCTCGCTCTTGGCAAAAACATCTACGCTGCTAGGAAATTGCATATAAGTATATGCTGAGTTATTATTATTTGTTTTCGTGTTTAGATAGAAAAGGGGGAAAAGGTGAATAACACCCACTTGAAAAAATATTTCTAGCATGAGGTAAATTATAGCGAATATAAATCCGACACTTGAAGATATTCCCACTAAGGTATCTCTTTCACTAAATACCCTTAGTTGATCCTCTGCTTCCACCAATTAAAATTATTCTCCACACCCAAAGGGTAATGCAAACTATTATTGCATTATTCGGTTTCGCCTTTAACGAACCCCTGGAAATATGTAGATATTTCAGGAACCGCATGTTGCACATAATTAGTTTCCATTTACAAGCCGAAACGAAACGAAACGAGCATTTCCAACTAAGCATTGAAATCAAAGAATCCGATTCGAAATGTCTGCTGGTGCTGCCGGGGCGACCCTCGGAGAGAACCGAAAAAGGTTTCAACTTGCAGTTTTGCCGCTTTGCAGCTTTGCAGTTTTGTTTGGGAAATGTTTATGCAACGATGACTCCTCTCTGCTCCATGCTCTCCCACCGCCCCCGCAAAATGCTCGATGAAATTCCGGGCAACTTTGTTCTCCACCGGGTCCGGAATTCGTAAGAGGAGAGGTTGGCCTAGGCAGCAGCGGCAGCTGAGGAGATTCCGATTCCGAATGCGGTGTAAGTGGAGCGGCAACTTGGCGGTAATTTTATATTGATAAATTTTTATAATCATTTTAACGAGTGAGCGAGTCCGATTCACTGGCTCTCCCTCTCCCTCTGAGCAGAAATTAATTTAATGCCACCAAAGAGGGATGGCAGATGCAGAGATAAACTGTCCACGGCAACATTTTTGCAGCACGTGTAACCCGATCGGGGAATTGAAATTATAGCCGTTGACTTGCAGTTGAGCGCAATGATACTCATTGTCGGTGTGAGGGGGAAACCAGAAACAAAAACAAAGGCAACTGCAAAAACCAAAAATTATTATAATGAATGAGAGCTGTTCGCCGACGGGGAGGAGGGTATACGGGGGCTTGGGAACCGAGTATCCGCCGCTGGGGGCTGCTGAGGTTGTCGACTGGTTTTCTAGTTAAACGTGGGATTATATATGGATTTCTATACGTTACACGATTATTTATGTGTGTCGTGAGCTATTTGTAATGAGATTGCAAGTTTTTAACGTGAAATGGGATAGTGGGAAGGGGTTTTCTCTTAGTGAGGTTACTTAAAGGTTACTTAAAATAAAGTTAAATAAATAATAAATAAATATATAAAGTTGGTTAAGAAACATAGAAGTTATTAAACAATTAAGTGGCTGTGACTTTTCCTGGAACCATTTCCTTAGCAACATGTTCCTAGCAACATTTTCCCCAAATACCTAGCAACAATTCCCCATCTTAGAATTAAGTTGTTATATTATCTACCCCTTTCAAGAGCCTTTTTCCTATTCTTAAGTAAAGAGTTCAAAAATTTAATATTTTTCCCACTAAAACCCACAAATAAAAATCTTAAAATTCCTTTCTTAACTCCAACCATAATTTATTCCTTACTATCCCTTTATATTCTTACCTACTTTCTTCACTTTTTTAGTCCAATTTTATTTAGGTTCTCAATAACGCCCAACCTCCTTTGAGTATGCAACACTTTGCCGACTAAAAATATCAATTAAAAACATTGTAATTCATACCTTCATTTTTCGCTTACGCTTACCTCACCCAGTTTCGGGTTCGTTTTCAGTTTATTATTTTTTTTTTAGCCCCTTCGGGCGTCTGGCCATAATTACAAGCTGCATTTGTTGCAGAGACAGGAGCAGGGAGAGCAGCCAAAAGACAGGACAAATTTTTATATTTAATGGCCCCGAAAGGCAAGCCGAAAACACACAGCGTAATCAAACAACAACAATAAACCGAGTAAGGGAACAGGAGCTCTCGCCATGGGTGCAATATGATAGGACTGTGGTAAGGCGATATCCTTCAAGGTTTTCCGCTTTGCAACGACCGATGTCAAGCCAAAGCTGAGGCTGAGGCTGGGCCCTGAGCTTGGGCCATATATACCACGAGGAGTATGTCTTTGAGGCACACACTACCATGTGGGCATTATCCTGGGAACTGGCAGGGAGCTGGAAGAGGTGAACGAGTGTGCGGAAGGCCATATCATCAATAACTGAAATTAATAACTCTGTGTGTAGGCGGTGTGTGACGAGCAAAATGGTAAACAATGCGTTCTAGTGGGTTCTAGAGGTGTTTTTTTGAGGGAAAATTGATTAAGAAATTGAAAAAAAATAGAGAAGAAATTGTAATCTATGAATTTGAAAGAAATAATGAATAATTAAAAATATATAATGTTTATTATTATGATCGCAAAGTACGCACTTCTCTAATTCAGTTTTAAACATAATTATTTCAAGTGTAGGGTTTACCTTAAAAATAAATATAATAAATATATTTTTGATAATAAGTAGTAAACAATTTATAATTTCTAGAGCTGGCAAAACATTGATTGTAAATCGATTTTAAATTTGATTGCTATCGATTTACGCACAAAAACATCGAAGACGTCGATTCTTCTCTAGCTTTACCGTTCTTCCTTTTTGAAAACCTTTTTATCATAGTTAAAATGTTTTAAGTTATAGCTAAAATACTATCTAAACTAATTAAATCCCATTTCCTAATACCTATTTGTTATAGCCCTAAATAATTGCTGTTGCACCTCTGGGCCCAACCCCTTGGGCATTGATGTAGTAAGCCACCTAATATTCAACGCGCCAACAGTCTTAAGTGATGGCAGACTCTAACGAACATGGCCAGGGCTCCGAGCATTCAGGATTGGATTACGCTCACACACTCGGTTGGGAATATATATATATTTATATATATACAAACATAGATCGGGGGAGACTGCGAGGGGCCACATGACACAATGACAGCGTCAGCCACTCAGGGCCACAGAGGGGGCTCTGGCATGGAAGGGGGTCTGAAAGTTGGGATAGGGGTGCGAGAGCTTAGCTCAAATGTCGCCGCAGCAGCAGAACTTTAATAACAGCGCCGACGATTGGGTTACAAACAAAATAGAATATGATAAATTCTACACAAAACACCAGAGAGCCAGAGAGATAGAGATGGACTGGGATGTAGTGCACAAGGAGCACAAGGTAACATGAGGCACCCTGTGCGCTGTGCCGGCAGGTGGCATCCTCATTCTCATCCGAGAGTCCGCAGCATGCAACCTGCTACCAATCCGCCCCACAGGAGCTCAAATTAAAATAGCGTTAAATTAATTCGAGCCACTGCTGATGGCCCCAGCGAACCCGAGTGGCCAAAAGGCTAGGTGGAGATGGGCTAGATGAATGGATGGATGGATGGAGAGATGGATGGGTGGCACTGGCACTGATGTAACCCAGAATGCAGCAGGTGAAGTGATAGATAAATTCTTAAATTAATTTATGATTTTTGTGATTTATTTAATGTGATTTATTTATTTTTATGAGGTTAGTTTAAAGTTCTAAGATAAGAGATTGAAGCGATGGCTACCGAACCCTTTAGTTCATCATAAACCTTCCAAGAAAACCTAATTAAGATAAATATTTCCAATTCTTTGTTCAGATTTCTGATTTTTCGAGACCTGTACTTTCATTATTCCTTAATATTCCAATATTTCCTTAAAAAAGAGCTCATAGAAGTTGGAGCCTAGATAAACCCCCCTTAAAAGTGCTCTGACTGAGTTCATACTCGTAATATATTATATACCCCAAAGTCTGAACAATGTACCACCCATATCCGATGTACATTAGAATGAAATAGAATATGTTTCGCTGCTGAAAATGCACAGAGAGGCAGAGAGAGAGAACTGAAGCACATAGCCAAAGGCCAAGTATGTCATGTAAGAATTCAAAAGAAGGACGCGCGTCATTCAATCCTGAGCTATCGATATTCGATTACAGCAAACTAAAAACCGACTGACTTTGTATTCTCTCGACACTCGCACACACGAAATACACCCATATGTATGTCTGAGAAAACTAGCGTAATTCTAGAATTTGTTGCCATTGGGCTGCTCGCACACACACTTACACACACACCCTATAGACTTGTATATAGTATTTCTTTTTTTTTTTTGGGGTGGCGTTCGAGGGGCTGCGGTGCTGCTGGGGACTTGGAAGTGGAACTGGGATTGGGTTCGGTCCGGACACCAGCTCTGGGTGCTCCGTTGCAGCTCGGCTTTAGTTCGCCTTAGTCTCAGCTCGGTTTACTGGGTTCAGGGTGAGTTATTATAAGCGTATTGGGTGTCCGTTTGCCAGTTCCAGTCCCAGTCCCACCCACCCCCAGTCTGGTTCTGGGTCTGGGTATCCGCATCTCGGCTGTCGCCGGTTGCTCTGGCACTGCCGTCGTCGTGTACTTTACATTATTCTATTAGGTTTCCTCGCCGGTAACCGTAGACGCGTATTAATGCCCGCCACTCGCATAACACGGGGCTCTGGCTCGGACTCGGGCTCCACTGCAGCGCGGGATAGGGCTACCTCGGATTGGCTCCGGAAGTAGGTCAGGAAAGCGAAATCAATTTCTATGGATAGTTGGTAATATTCGGAATCGGCAAGGGATAGTTTTTATAGCAGGGATTAGATCGAAATTTTCAAATATAGATCATTTTTTTTCGGAACAATTTCTAAAGCCTGCTTTGGGCACCTTTTTATGAGACTTAAAATCGCTAAATTAGAATGTTATAGCCTTTTCTCGGGATGTTAAAATTTTAAAGAATTTATCTTGTTTCTCACTTTATTTCAAGCACTTTCCCAGCCTCTGATCCCCAATTTTTCCCAGTATATTGCCAGACAAAGAAAGAACCTATACTTCCCCAAATTCTCTACTTTTCCCCGCTTCTCACTCGTCAAGTCGCTTCATTACGATTCATAATAAAAACGAAAATCTGATATGTTTTTGTAAGTTGAGAATTCGCAAAATGAAAATATAAAAAAAAAAAAAAACCTGAGCACAACAAACTTGAACAGTCAGAAACAGAACAAGTATATGGCATACACATGTATCCGCTGGATTCTTGGGCAATAATTACGGAAAAAAAAAGCGAAATGAAAAGCCAACCTTCCAAGTATCCATGCAGATCGACGACGTTGGCGGCGGGGAAAAAGGAAATTCGAATTGGAAATGTAAAGGTATACGCGTGTGTTTGTATATTTCTTAATACAAACATATTTACCACCGAATGCGACGAGGGAGAATCAGATCCCAGATCCCAACTCCATCAGCAGCAGCAGCAACAACAACAACAACAGACGGCATACAATTTCAGTTTTTAATTAATTGATTTTTATTCGCATTTCGGTGTTGAATTTCAGGCATGGGCGCGAGTTTGAATGTCGCAGAGTGCACTGGGAAAAAAACAACCTAAAATTTGTTATTAAAATGATAAAATTTCTTGTTACGATTTTCTATCAAAAGTATTTTTAAAATAATATTTTTTACGAACGAAATGTGATAGGTCTTCTTAAATTTATTAGAAAATGTAATTCACCCTTGTCCGTCTGTCCGTTTGTCCGCTTGTCCGTGTAAACTCCTATATCTCAGAGACTATGAGAGCTAAGGCTATCAAAATTGATGACAACATTTTTATAGATAACAAGCAGATCATCATGGGTTTAAATTTGGCCACGCCTACTACCGCCCGTAAAAATCATACAAAAAAGTTTTAAAGCTTGTTTTCTTAAATTTATAGTTTAAGCCCTGGAAAAAACTTAAAAGCTAAAGTTATTTAGCCCATATATTTAATTTATATATTTTCCTACGAGTTTTTTGTGTCAGTGAATGACCCCACTTCGCCGTCCCCTTTTTGGCATCCCTCTCCCCCTCTTCGCACAGACCAACCCGTTGAGCCAGTGTCAGGCAGCAGAAAACTGAAAAACTGAACGAACGCACAAATCAGAAATTAAAAACCGAACATAAATTAACAGACAAATAATACTAAAAAAAAAAACAGCAACCGAGCTGCCGAAAGAGACGGCGCATGGGATAATGAGAGAGACGGGGCGAGCGAGCGTTCGAGGCGTTCCTCCGGTTACTGCAAAATACTGAACTTGAGACGAGCGTGCGTCGCCGTACTGCCTCTTGGCCTCCGCCCCTCGCCTACCCCCCCGGCTTGAGCTCACCTCACCTCAGCTTACCTCACCTCATCTTACCTGGACGAGGTCGCACCTGAGGCGTGTAATTGATACGCCGAGGCAGCTGAGGGTCCGGAGATTTTATCGCGCGAATTTTTAATACTCTTTTCGCAGCGACAGACAACTGAAAACCTGAATGCGATTGTCACCGATACGCCGACTTGAGAAAATGAACCAAGCGAGCGTGTGAGCGTCGCTTATGCACTTATAAAAAATTTAAGGAATCTTGTTTAATTAAAAAACTAATTTCTAAGAAATTAAAACATTTTTAGGTTAAGTTTAAAGAATTAATTATTAGAATTTTGAGTGTACTTTGAGGATGAAGGTGAAATTTTTATTATATTACTATCAAAAATCACTTCAAATTCCTTGAAAGCTGAATTTTAAGTCTTACATAATTTATTGCATACTCTTAGACACTTTTTAAAATGATTTAAAACCCAAAGATATTTATATCCTGTCATTTCATTAAGATTTCACGCAAATACTTATTCCAAGTGTACGAAAGTGAGGAGCTCTGAAATATTAGAAAGAGCGGGGTAACAGATTATGACAGAGACAGCGAGTTATTAGACGACTTGCATTTGTCAGCAAGTTGGCAGCACCGCTTAATTTGCCAACGGTATCGGGTATCTTGGGGGATATCCAGTTTGTCTAGTGCCTGTGATAGATGCAATGACTGACTGACGGTGATGATTCATCTGGCCACCATTGTTGGGTAATTGTGGAGCGATCCACTACCTACTTCCCTTGAATCTTTGAATTGGACACCGACACCAACCGAATTTGTCGAGCAAGTGCCGGCCACATGGCGTATGAGTAATGGGGCATTCCGCGGAAGGCAGCTGAGGGTATAAATATTTAAATGGGAGAATTCGGAGGCAGACTAATGGGGGGTTTTTAAATTTTAAATTATTGTTTTGATAAGGAGAAGTACAGGCGAAAAACTAGAGATGCTTTCGATGTTTTTGTATGCAAAAATCGATTTTAAATCGATTAACTTTGTGGTTTTTGCCAGCTCTAAGAAAAAACTTGTCGATTTAAAACTATGAAACTTCTTGTGTTATAAAGCAAGGTTTTCAACTTTACTTTAAAAGATTAAAGCCCAAAATAATTATAAACTTTATCCATCTCAATATCACGAGCCCTTCAACCACCGCCACTGCTACCAAGACTTTCAGCAGCACAAAACCGAGAAGAATTCAAGAATTTCAATGTAACCCGATACCCAGTTTTGTGCAGCAGCCCCTTGTGTGAAATTTTTGTGTGCAACTCAGGCAGACCCTGAATGATACATAAGAATATACATTTATACATATATCTCCCTCGGGCAAATAGGAATGCCAAAAAGCAACTTCAAAAGCCGCAACTCTTTTCTGCATCTTGGACTTGGGCTTAAATTTAAAACGAAAAGGCAAAACGAAACACTCGAAGGAGTATTGGATATCATCAGTGTTGATTTAGTGGGAAAGACACTTGCAGTTTGGCCAAAGGAAATATGCAAATGCCACCCACACTCCGATTCCGACCCGAAAAGCCCACTTGTCCGTCTGTAATGAAGCTCTCCTGGTCTGCCCGCCTGTTCCTCATCCTCCCTCGACGACTGCCACCTGTGTGTGTGAACAGTGATATGTCTGTTCGAAAAAGCCAGGTGTGAGTGAGGTGTGGTGTTGGATGCAATGCGTTGGCTTGTACCATCTCAGTGCTATCGATTACACTGCAATTTTAACGGCCTCGGGGGAAAGGACTTTGATATGGTTAGATAGGGACATGCATAATTGGGCACTTTGGGTCAGAGGTCAACGGATAATTAGTGAAAGTCGCAGCCAATGTGACTGTAAAAAGGAGCCCTGGAGTGGTGAACAAAAAACCAGTAGTTGGCCACAATTTTATGGCCGAATGAAGTCACCTGTCCTGTGCTGTCCAGACTGTGGATTTACCCAAGTTTCAGCTGCCAGTTGAGTGGCGTACACTCGAAGAATTAAGAGAAAGGGAATTTAATAAAATATTACTGAATATATTGAATAATTCTAAAGGAGTTTCCAAGTCCTTTAAATAAGAAAAAATTAAGTAATTAAATTTATTAATTTCAAAACTCATTTGCAAACTATTTTTTTAATGAAAAATTATACAAATATTTCCCAAATTCTTCCTGTTTTAAAAGTCAAGCTTTTTAAGAGTGCAAAGCTACTGATTCCATCTCCTTGAATATCGAATATCCCGTGGACAATCGTAATGCGAACCCCTTGAACTGTGTCAGCAATTCCCATATATTCCTGCCAGTACTCATCTTTCTGTTTTTTTCGCCTGCATTTCCAGGAATTCGCTCACAACACCATGAACGAGCTGCTCGGCTGGTATGGATTCGAGGGTGTGGACGTCGACCGACTGGATCTGACCGCCAAGACGTCCCGTCTGCTGCAGAGTGCAGCCGCAGCGGCGGTGGCCAACCAACAGCAACAACACCATCACCAACAGCAACAGCAGCTCCAGCAGGAGCATCTGGAGAGGAAGCGGAGCAGTCTCTATCGCAGCAGCCGGAGTTCTCTAGCGGCGGCCTATCACAACAACAACAACAGCAATAGCAGCAGCAACAAGAATAATGGAGCCGGAGCAGGAACGGGAGGTGGATCAGGAGGAGGAGGCTCTGGAAATGGTCGAAAGGGAGGCCTGCTGAATTGCAGCAGCACCACGACGACGCCCTCGGATCATGATACGCGCAGCTCACGGGAGGAGGACTCCAAGAGTCCGCACTCCATTGGCAAGCCAGCGGGTGTGCCGCACACGGAGGAGAAAATAGGTGCGTACAGGGTATGGGTGTTTATGGGTATTATCGATGAGTAATTAGAGCCGGAGACCAACCGAAAATGGACAGAAAAAGTCAAAACCAAAATCAAAATTTCCAACCAACCAAAAAATAACAAAAAAAACATAAAAGAGAAACAATCAAACCCCCTTGTCAGCCTTGAAGTCGAGTGTTTTGCCTTTTTTGGCAGGGAACTCGATAAGCTCGACTTTTCCGATGCTCCGGCATCAGGGCCCTCGCCTCCATCCTGCTCCAACTCTCGGCCCCGACAATCATTACGTGCATTTGCAGCCACACAGACAGGTTAGAAACTTTGCTAACTTTCCATCAAACTCCGGCCGGAGTTTTCCGATGCCTCCTGCATTATCGAATATCAGGATTCATTAAGACCCAAAATATGGTTTACAAAATTCTGGCAGGCAAAATGTGTGGCTGCGCCGGCAGAGTAGGAGCTGGAATGGCTGGGGCCATATTAGGAATTGGATATCCCAAAGCACAATTTGTACGGCAGCTGGGGGCGGCAGCTGGGAGAAATCAAATTTGTGGCTCTTCGGCAAGGAATCGATTTTCATTTTCGGATTCTATGTTTATTCCTTGGCTATTCGAGGAACAAAAATGGCTTCCATTACTGCAAATTTGCAAAATCAATCAAGGTGCTGCCGGATTTGATTTTTCTAACAAGTTTGAAAGTAAATTAATAGAAAAAGTTGGTTTATAGTTGAGGATTAAGTAAGGGAAATATTACAACAAATAATATTTACAAAATTAAATAAGGAAACAATGAAAATGGCTCTTACATGGCTTTTAAACTTAATAAAACTTTAATTCAAAAATACATTTTATCAAAAAATGTCGGTTACTGCTGGCAGACCTTGGCTATTGTCTAAATCATGATTCAATTATATAAGGTAGTCTCATCGAGAAAGCGGCCCTATTTTTTACCATGTCTGAGAGGAGCTGAGAAGGCCTCTCCAGTATTGACACACTTACCGCTTGCATTGCACTATAATTCTTAACCAGTTCTGGCTGACAACAAGTGGTAAGCACGCTGAATACTGACGAGAAGTACCTCTTTTTTCCTTTTCCCTTTTCTTCCCCTTCCCTATCCTCACCGTATTTCCTTGTGACTGCATTGCTTTTTCTTTCTAGAATGTCTCTCTGAGAGCGGTGTGAGAGCGAGCTGATGAGACCACCTTATATTATTGTATCATGAGCTGGAAACATCTCAGTTATCAAGCAACAAAGTTGCTGTCCACGCTAAGCCTTTGCAACATCGATATGTTGCCAGCCCCGAAAGGTGGTGCTCAACATGTTTCTGGCAACATATTCATTTTCATTTTTTAAAGTTAGTTATAAGTTATGAGTTTTTTAAGATGATATATATAAACAATGTATTAATCCCTTACCCCATCTCTCAATCCTCCACAGACTTCAGCAACTGCTGCTGGTGCCATCGTCCCATCGCCGAGAACGCACCGGATTACCTGACCAGCACCGATGGACCCCGCTACTGCTCCGAGTCCTGCTTCGCGCAGAGCCGGCGGGCATCCTTCAAGAAGGCCAAGACCTGCGACTGGTGCAAGCACGTCCGCCATGCGGTGAGCTACGTGGACTTCCAGGACGGCGCCTCCCAGCTGCAGTTCTGCTCGGAGAAGTGTCTCAATCAGTACAAGATGCAGATCTTCTGCCAAGAAACGCAGACGCACCTGGATTTGCATCCGCATCTGCGCGATCAGGTTCTGGATCCAGGCAGCGAGGCGGGCCTGATTACCCCGGATCTGTGGCTGCGCAACTGCCGGAGTCGCTCGGCCTCGCCCGCCTCCACGTTGTCGGTGTCGCCGGGTCCGCCTCCGCAGGCTACCAGTCAAGGTGCGGACTCTTCGCCGCCACCGCTGCCGCCTAGTCATCCCAGCAAACCCCTGATCTCAGTGGCGCCAGTCTCGAAATTGCTGGCCCAGAAAAGCCCTGTTCCGGCAGTGGCTCCCCCGCCGCCGCCTCCACCGCTCCAGCGCCAGGTGGGCTCCAAGTTGGGGCGTCGGAAGCGTCAGCATCGCGGGCTGTCCTCCTCCTCGGGCTCGGAGACGGTGGCCAGTTTGCTGCAGAAACAGCAGCAGCAGCAGCAGCAACAACAGCAGGCACAGCAACAGGCTCCTCCCACCTTAACCGCTGACTTTGCCGGCTCCAGTGTTCCCCTGCCTCCCATCTCGCCCATGCCAAATATGCAGGACTCACCGCAGCAGCAGCAGCAGCAGGGTCCCCCTCCGGTGCCGCCTCCACAAGCGCTGCCCCGTGGACCGACCGCCATCCCGGCCAGTTACTTCGCCACGCCCTCAAACGGAGTGCCGATGGGTGGCCATCCGTTTGTGGGTCGTCCGCCACCGCCGCCGCATCATTTCCTGCCTCCGCCGCCGCATGGCATGATGCCCAGGGGATTCAGTCATTTCGGGCCACCACTTCCTCCGCAAATGCCGGAACTGGGTGCCCTGCTAGGTGGTGTGCCTCCAGTGACGGTGATGGTGCCCTATCCCATCATCATACCCCTGCCCATACCCATACCCGTGCCTCTGCCCATCATGGACTTCTACAAGGCCCACCTGACGCCCGAGCAACGGAAGCGTTTCGACGAGGAGCGGGCATCGTCGTCGTCCAGGAGGGAAGAGGAAGAGGCGAGCCAAGGCGAAGCGGAGCAACCACAGCCGCTGGACTGCAGCAGCAAGGCAAAGAGTGAGCTGGAGGAGGAGAAGAAGCCGGAAGAGGAGGCCCCGCCAGAGCCCCAAGAAGACAAGTCAGACAAGGAACAGAACGAGGATGAGAAGGAATCCATACCAAAGACAAATCCAGATATAGACACCACTCCCGCATCGCCGTCCGTCTCGGCGGAGTCGTCGTCCTGCTCGCTGGAAACGCACTGCATCGTGCGGGACTCGCCGCACTCCGATCCCGAGGCGGACAGCCAGAAGCTGCCCAAGCTGAAGATCACGCGGTTGCAGACGAAGCGAACCCTAATCCAAACCAAAGAGGCGGCCGCCGAGTGCAGTCGACCGCTGCGCAAGCGCAAGAGGATCATTGACTGTGACTTCCAGAAGATGGCTATCAAGGAGCTGGAGACCAGCGAGGCGAGCCACAACAACAGCAGCAACAGCAGCAGCAAGGAGGCTGACGCGGATGCAGAGTGCAATATAACTAACAATGGCAATGCTAAAGCTAAAAAGTAGACTTAGACCCCTAGGATATATCCTTATTTAGTTGTAGAATCCTATTTATGCGTGGAAGGGGAAGCAGAAGTGGAGTGCAGAGAAGGCACAAAGTGCAGGGCGGTAATCTCTGAATTGAATCTAAATAAACTAAAGTAAATAACTTATTACAAGGCTGCAGTTTCATTACTGGAATATCCTAAGATGGCCATTTATATTTTCTATAAAATTGAATAATAAACATTTCATTTCATTTCATTCAAAAAGATCCTTTTTCCAAGGAAAAGTGTGCCACAAAAATTGAACTGGCAATAACCAAACTTAAGTAACGATTTTCTCAAAATTGAAGCCACAATTCAGGGCTTTTCCGGGGGGGAGTACTACTTAAGGTAAAGCTATTTCAAAAGAGGATTTTCGAACACTGTAACACTTAGCTTTAAGTCATAGCTCAGTTGTAGAGGTCCCACAGAGATATCTGGCTATCCATGCCCGCCGCCGCCATAATGGGTGCCCGCCACATGGCCACCGCTTGGCTGGAATAGGCCAGGTCCATTACACCGCCCTGCTTGTGCTGCGTGAGCACGGCCAGCGGTCGGAGGCTCTTCCACGAGAAGATCCGTATGCGTCCGTCCCAGCCGCCGCTGGCAAATACCTTCTGATCGGTGCGGATGCGAACGCAATTCACTCCCGGATTCTTGATGCACAGCTCCGAGCCGCGCTGCAGCTGCATGGAGGGACGCTGGTAGCTAAAAGTGATTAGTTTATCAGCTGGAAAGGAAAGGAGGAGTAAAGTTAGTTAATGAATAAAATAAATAGGAAACTATGTAGAAACTCACAAGCTCCTCCCACAATTCCCCTATTGGTCACTGGGTCGTAGTCCACGGACATGGCATCGGTGGCCAGCTCCAGCACATCTACAATTACTCCAGAGGTGAGGTCCCAGGTAATAAAGTGTCCCGATTCGTAGCCCGCGAGCAGGAACAGCTGCGAGGCGCACTCGAAGGGCTTGAAGCAGGTAACGCTGCCCAGCTTTGGCAGCTGAGCATCCTCTGGGACAAGCATCTGAGTTGGAGCCGATGCATCCGTCACATGTAGGACCCCAATGGACGACTCCTCGCAGGGATAGAAGAGCAGCTGCTCGCAGGTGTTGCTGGTGCTCGTGTGCAGGACGGATCGACAGTAGCCCATGTGGTTGCCGGGAATGCTGCGCTCCTTCACGTAGCTGCTGCCGCCAATAGAGAACATGGTGATGGTGCCGCCCTTCTCTTGGGTTACCAGGCGATCGGGTGTGTGGTGCAGGCTGGTTATGGGATCGGAGCCCACCTCGAAGTGCAAGGCGGAGCGGTTGGTCTGGAAAGCGGGTTGGGAGAGGAGTAAGTTAAATAAGTTTAAAGATATTTAAATGGTACTCTATGTTTCCTTTTATTGTTTATCTAATTTTTACCTGTAGATCCCAAAGGAACACACTGCCTTTCACAGTTCCCGCCAACAATCGATCGTTTTCCTGAAAGCACAGTGAATTCACAGCGCCCATGTCCGGAGATCGCAAGCTAAATACGGGATCTGGTGGTAGCACAGCCATATTTTCGTTTATTTCTTTAATTTAATTAACTAAAGGTTTGTTTTGTTTGGTCAGCTGATAACGATAACGATTCCGATAACATTTGAAACGGTTGTGAAACGGTAATGCTGCCACAAGTTATTTATGAAAAAACAGCTGATTCCAAGCATTTATAAGATAATGACATTTTAGTGATTTCCATGGTAAACTTGCATTTTGATCATTTCCCGAAGAAAACCAATCAAATTCGTGATAGAAAATAAGCGAGAGCTAAAGAAAAAGCTTAAAATTCAATTGCCATCAGCAAAAGAGCTGCCACCTTATGGTGCTGTTATCAGTAGTTGCATAACAATCCACTAGAGGGCGTGTTGTGGCTGCGCGCATGTTGCACGCAAACCGCCAGAGGCCGTATGCTTTCGGCGCGCATATTTTTCAAGTTCAAATGATATCTCGAATAACTTCTGATTTTCTCGTTCGCTGGCGGAGAAAACAGGCTTAACATTTTACAGCGAAATAACAGTAAGTCGGTTAATGCGCGGGGACTATTAAAAAACATAACGTGTGCACCGAAGGCTTAAGAGGCCTAAATGGACTTTGTTAGCGGTCTCTCAATGTGGCCTAGACGCTAAGGCCCCAGAATCGTAAAAGACTTGTGTCAGCCGAGCGAGCGCGCACTTGGCCAGAGAGATTGCGAGCCAGCGAGCGATTGGTCAAAGGAAACGGCCCAAAATACAGTCGTCCACAACAAAGATCGCAAAATAAACATGCCATAAGCTCGTTAATCAATGCTAAGTTGACAGTTTTAAGTGGTTTTAGCGAGGGCAACAACACCAAACGGCCAACGAAGACTCCTGTTGTGCCGCAGGCTCAGTCCGCATGATTTACGTTTCCCAAAAAAATGCGCTATATTTTAATTGAGTTGAGGAATTCATTTGAAATTAGTCGGGGCTGCAAACAGGATTTGTTTAAGGAAAATGGCGGCTTAGAGGACTTTTAGGTAAGAAATTGTTATTATTTTATGTAGAAACATTTAAAATTAAGGTAAAAAGTCAAACCAAAAGGCTATAATATAGACAAAAAACAATGTTTGATAAACAAGAGACTTTATTAATAGTTTTCTTTACTAGTTGTCCTCTTGAATGTGTTTTTTTCAGCCGCAGCCTGCAACAAGTTAACACTTTAACCCCCCAGAAAAAAAACCCATTGATAAACGGTCTAAATGCGGCTACAAGTTCATTTAACGGCTGAGACAATCATAAAAAAGGGTTAAAGCCTGCATACGGTCATTCCAGCTCATTTGCTTTCGTCTCAGTTAATTTTTTTTTGTGGCCCCCCAAAGGATGAGGGAGAAGGGTGAGGCAGAGGTAGCTGAACGACAAGTCCATAAATCTTTTTGCCACAGAACCGAGAGGCACGAATCCGAGGAGCATGAGGAGGATGAGGACCCCGGACTGGATGTGAGGCGTTTAAACTATTTATGCATGTTGGGTAATCCATTTGAAATGGGTCAACGACTACGGGAACGGGAACAACGAGCGCGCATAAGACTCCTTAAACGTTTCCAATAGCCCAACCCAGTTCGAAGTTGAAAAAAAAAAACATATTGGCTTGTTACCTTAATGAAGTCATAAATTTTCGCTATCGCATTCGGGGCATCTCGTCGGGAGAAGAGAGAGAGAGAGCCCAGTTCCGAGGCCCCGGAGCTACAGGTTTCTAAGGAATTCCATTTGGGGATAGAATAAACTCTCGGCCATACTCCTGAACCCAGTGTTTTGGCACACATACGCTCTGCGCTTCGATAGTTAATCAGGCTTATGCTGATATATGCTGACAGAGTCGCTCTCTGGTGTAGGCCGCCACTCTCGCCAAGGATCGCCGATCTCGAGGTATCCAGGCATCCAAGAAGGTCTCCCGCTGGGCGAGTATTCCGCGTATTTGCGAGGCGGGCCATGAAAATGAAGTTATCACGCGACAAACAATGTGCGGCTGCCCCTTGCGGCCCAATAACTTTATATGGTTGTCATTATTAGTCTGAAATTAAATGGATTCGTCGGCCACAGAGGACGACACTTTGGCATGACTACCCGACTTATTTATGTGCTACCTTAATGGAGCTCCTATCCACTCGAAATTGAGACGGCAATTTGCTATACTCCTTCTCCTGCTTCAGCTCGTATGGATTCTTCTCCTCCTGCTCGTGTTGAGTTTTTATTTCGCATTACTGCGCACTGACCATGAATCACTTGATGGGGAAGAAGGTAGCTCCAGGAAAGATCTCAAAGGAGCGATCTCCGGGGCGAAGTTGAATTTCTGGAATTTCAGGAAAAAGTAATGCCTCATAATAGCAAGACAAATGACCAAGGAGTTGTGGGAAGAAGGGGTTTTATGTGACATATGTTTGAGGAACCTTTTATTGATTTGTTTTGTGTTAAAATTATACATAAATTAGGAATTTACGAAGATGGTAATGTCCAGTGAAGTGTTAATAATTTTCAACTGATTGCTTATTTTTTTAGTTGTGTTATGAAAATATATTCTACAAGCTCCAAAAATTATTTTTCTTAAAGTTATACAACAGAACAGCATACCGAGGGCCATAGGAAAAGGATAAAACTGGTAACATTAGTTTGTTAATAATTCTTTAAGTTTCAATACGATTTTCTACTCTAACTTTTTTTTATTTTCTTTGACAATCCCCCTAGAAAGTGATGCAATCGCGGCTCTAAGAAATGCATTTATAGAAATCCAGTTCAGGCGCCGGGAATGGATTCCCCAAAATATATAGATGGAAACTTCGGACCGGGCGCAATCAATTAAAATATCGACGTCTATCAGCATTATTATAAATCAAACGATAACATAAAATTGACACTAAAGGCGTTTTGCCCATTTTTCATGCCGACGGACAACGACTACGTCGACGACGCCGACGACGGCGAGATTAAGGCCTCGGATATGGCATCCACCAGCCACCAAGTTGGTGGCCAAACTTAGATGGCGTTGCCGATGCAGATGGAGTCACATTTTTGTTTTTTTTTTGGGTCTGAACTTTGCTTCGCATTTATGCAAATTATCGGCGGTTGAAGCGGGAAAAACTGGTCCACAAAACGCAAAACTGGGCAACGGCGAAGTGCTCTCTGTAATTGATCAATTTCCGCCGAGCAGCCAGACCGGATCGAATCGGATTGGATCGTATCGCTCCGCTCCGAGAAGTGAGAAGTTGGCAGACCCGCAGGTTGCCCCGATCGGCTTCGATTGGATAATGTGATGGCCACTTGATCTTGGTCTGATTTATGGAGTTCGACGAGGGCTTGGCTAATGAAATGGCTCTTTAGATTAAATATTCCGTGTGTGTGCACCCACTACATCCCATATATGGGGTCATCCATGGCGAGTTATGACACCTGGGCGAACGGTGCACCCACATCGGACATTCCACTTGATTGCCCCGAGCTCCATAGAGCTCTCGATGGATGGCCGTCCGCTCCAGCAATCAGACGCACTCAGCAAAAGTGCCAATCAAGCGCAGGACGCGTCAACAAAGGATGCGCTCGTCTGCTGGTAATCCTGGGTGTGAACGGAGGACGAGCGATGGATGGCTGGATGGATGGACTGACGGAGGGCCTGAAATCGAAACCTTGTCGCTGGGGTGTCAATAACATTGTCCGAGCGAGCGCCTCCGGGCACGATTGTTGTCGTTGTTCTGGTTGATGATGTGAATGCGTTTTCAGCTCCATTGAACTGGCAGAGGTAGAGGAAAAGGCAGAGGAACAGGCAAAGGCACAGTGGACTGCAGAGGCTGGGCATCCACCTAATGACACCTGATCACGCTTCTTTAAGTGAGTTATAGGGGATTATTTGGATGTAAGCCACAAGATGAATATTGCAGATAAAGTCCTTAAAATGGTTTGAAATACATTAACTTAAAATATTTATAACATTTATTGAAATATATTTTTTCGTGTTTCCCAATTTAATCATTGAATCTTTTTATAACAGAAATTCTTGGAACGTTTATTTTTAATTTATTTACAAATTATTTCTACGTTTTTCCTGGTGATGTCTCCCACAGAAATCTCTAAATAACTGTATGTTTGTAAATTTGTGCAGTTTTTCTTTTAAGTCTCGGTTTAATAATATTACATTTTAGTAGAAAATATAGGATTGTTCCTGAAGTCTCTCACACATATCCCTTACATTGTAATATTGCCCCACCGTTGCCAAGAAATTCCAATTTAATTGCGTGAATCAAAGTTGTAAATCATTATGCTAAGTGCCCTTTAATGTCTCAAAATGCAGCTCATTTGCAAGTGCAGGTCCCTGGGCTGCAAGGTAGTCCCGGTAGCTGGGATCGAGAGCCTGCCCTCGGGGCACAATCATCTCGGCAAGGAACTGGAACGATGGATGGCAAACAGGAACAGGAGCGGCGTAAATTGCTACTGGCCAGCCTGTTGGCTGACATAACCAGAGGCTGTAGTTTAGCTTCAAGAACTACTTTCAATTATCAATTATAAAGTTAATATCTTCTTCAGAGAGTGAGTGAGAGGTGTCACCGGGCTAGACTTAATGGTTCAATCAGCTATCTCTTCTTTGAGCTTATAAAGTCAAATAAATGCAATTGCAGTGACCAATTGTGGTAAATAATAAACGGCGCTCGGTTTCGTTTTAATTAAAGTGCCGCCTCTTAACCAGCCAGAAATCAATTCGTTTGTGGCCCGAAACCAAATTGCAGCCCCATCATCAAGGGGCGTTGGCCATCATCGTTGGCCACCTCATTGTGCATACGAGCAGCGGTAATTACAGAGCAAGCTGTCCGGGGCAACCAGCCTGCCATCCGATAAACACCTTAAATATGAGCCTGTTAATTACTGTAATTTTGCGGCACAGCCCCCCTGGATCGAAATGAGCCACTAAATGCGACGACAATCGCAACTCCAAGTCGGCAACTGGCAAGTGGAAACTCGCGCCCCGGAGGATTAGGTGACCCAGTTCCGGAACCAATGCGACAGCTGTTGTCGTGGCATGCAACATCAATTATTCAGGGCCATCAAACTTTGGGGCCCGACCGAAAGACCGAAAGTGCAAACAACTAAACCGAAAGATACACACAAGTCGCTGCATGAAATATTGAAAGCAGTCAGCCAAAAAGTAAAAAAGAAATGTTTAAAACAAAAATTAAACTAAGCGAAAGTTGTACGCTCTGCTAAAGGGGCTAATAAGGCAACTGTTTAGTGGGGAAAAGTAGTAAAAAATAATATTAGTTGATGGGAAATAAATGTGTAAATATTACTTGTTTGGTAAAAGAATTAAGACCTCTTTTGACATTAAAATTAAATGATCTTCCCACGTCTCACTTATATTTTTCTTTTGTGTAAATGATTGTCTTTATTTCAATTGATTTATTTACTTACTTATAATATTTCTCAGATTTAATATAATTTTTATAATTTTGCGCGCCTGTTCTCCTTTCTTATTGTTGACTGAGGTTGGAAGCCCTTAATAAAGATCTTTAACGAGTTATCGATATAATAATATATAGCCAGTACACACTAGACTACATTACTTAAGAGAATGTATGTTCACACTTAAAATTACAAATACTTATAATTACTTATTTTTTAAATTAAAATCAAGCTCAGACGTTATAGAAAATACAAATATTTACAATTAATTTTGTGTAAAAAGCTGTGGGCGCTGTTAGACTGTGAAGTAGTCCTGTCAGCTGAATCACCATTGCTCCTAGATCCTTTCTGCCTACCCCAAGTGCTCCGATCATGTTTCCCAGCTGGATCTGTATTATCCAAGTGTTACCTATCTCCAAAACTATTTGTAACTGTCCGAATGACGACCATGACTTTATCAGGCGGCTGTCATTGAGATGGCCCGCCCGCCTAAGGGCATGTGAGCTTCGATGATAATTTATTTTGCCAGCTGTGTGTGGGCGAAGCATGCAGCATGTTGCTGCTGCTGCTGCTGCTGCTAATGCTGCTGTTGCATGTTGCATTTTGTATTTTGCTGCTGTTGAAACTTTGAAGTGCGTATAATTCATTTTCTGTGGCTGAGTGACCCAAACCAGACGCTGACTGACTGACGCAAACACAAAGTGGCTGTCTTTGACGCTGAATGTTGACTGACAATGCCTCGAAAACCCCCTGAGGTTGCCTGCGAGCCAAATGCTGACCAACTTCAGTCAGCCACTCAGAATGGGTTCGAACAATTTTCAGTTGGCATTTTTGATAAATGGCGTTAAAATATTTCACAGCCCAGTTGCCACCTTGGCTTCTGTAGAGAGCGAAACTTGACCCATTAGGGGAGGGAGTAACTTCTGCCTTTTCTGTGGCACAAGATGAAACATCCAGAGACTCATTAAATGTGCACTGACTTGAGCCGAAAAAACCGGTAGTGAAACAGGACCGAAAACCCATGGAGCCAATAGCCAAACCCAACCCGGCCAGGCCAGGCCGGCCAACTATTTACGAGATAAAAGCACTTACGATTTCATTAGCCAACTGTGCAGCAAAACAAAATCACTGGCAAAAGATATATCGGTAAATTAATATTTGCCTGCCATCGGTTGACAGACGGTAGTAAAAACCGAAACTGGTCTCGGAGTTTCTCTACTTTATATTTTTTAATTTTAGCCTCTGAAAAGGAGCCACTACAAAAATTAGAGTCTCTGGCTCAAATACTGGAATGCAATTTTGTTATGGAATAATGATGGCTTGATTGATTTTTAAGCCAAAAAAAATTATGGGTGCGAGATGTAAACTTGGGTTAAAGAAAATTAAGTTATGAAAGGAAAAGATAATAATGAAATTGTGCCAAACATTAAACATTATATTTTAATCTTAGTAAGAAATCTCTAAGAAGGCTTAATATAATTATAAATAATTACTTCTTCTTTTAGGGAGCCTGTTTTTCTTGCCATAAATAAATCCTGGCTTAAACTAAAGCCTTTATTTGGAAATGAATAAATTAATTACTCATTTTTAAGACCTCTAATGATTGATAAATCTTCTCAAATCTCTACTTATTCTTCCTCCCCAGAAACCCCTTATCTTAACAACCAAAAGAGCGTGTTAAGTGCCTAACGAGGATCAGTGTCTAACTGGTTAGATGCTCATCCATCGCCTGGGCTAATCTGCATGGTCCCCCCTTTAGCCTAGCCTTGGCTGAGTTTTCCAATTAGCTCGTCTCGATCTTGAGCGATCCGATAGAGCCAGCGAGCGCCCGGCTGCATTGATTTGTCAAATTGACAGCAATAAATCCATCATAACCAGTTACAGCTGACAGTTAATCATAAGCACCGCTGACAGGTGGGCTGCGTCCCGATCCCCAGTCGGACCGCCACTTTGGGGTAATGTATGCGGACTGCCAATCAGTCGATTGTCTTGATATATGCGCCCCAATCGCGCCAAGTCGGGCTCTTTTTTGGGCTCGGCTCTGCAGTGCAAAAGCTGGCACCAAATTAATTAAAGCTGGCCAGCGGGCCAGCGGGCCAGCGAGCACCCACCCACCCTCTCCAGGTAAACCCACCCACAGGTGGCGGTGCTGGCCGCGCTAAGTGAAACCACCCGACGGCGACGTGGGACGCCTCTAATACCCAAGCCTAACCTTGTTCACAACTGACACTTTGCTAAATGCCTACCCCGAGGCGGCACAACCGCGTGGAACTGAAAGATACCGACCCGATATGCTAAGCAGGGGTATATCGTTGCGCCTCAGCAAAAAAAGTAAGAAGGCAAAAAAGCCAAGCAAAAGAAAAATTTATTCAAAAGCATTAATTTATATTTATAGCTTAAGTTTTCGCTGCAGCCAGCGGAATTGATCTGGACTCGAGCGAACTAAGCCGAACCATGGGAAAATGAGCCGCAGTTCGGCCTCTAATGACAGTTATTTATCAATTGGCATGGCCGCCGCCTGGCTGACCAACACTACGAGTGATTGTCACGGGTTACTCCGAAAAAAATACTACATTGTAGGTTTCTTTAAGGTTTTCCCTGGCCCCTGGCGATCGGTCTGGCTCTTGCTCGATCTCTGCGGCTCTTGAGGGCTGTTTCGGCCGGCCTGCATTAACAGGGGGATGTAGCTCAGTGGTAGAGCGCTCGCTTTGCATGTGAGAGGCCCCGGGTTCAATCCCCGGCATCTCCAATGTATTCTTTTTTCTTATTAATTTTTGTTTTAAATTAAATTCAAAGTTAAAGTAAATGTGTTTTATATTTTTAGATATTTATATTTTTTTTCTGCTGGCTCCAAGATTTGTACAACATTTTAAAGAAGGTTAATGCTTATATCTTGCTAAATAAAGGTTTGTTTTTTGATTTAAAGTACTTCCAGAACATTCCCTCTCAATTTTAATTGTTAAACATTGTACATAATGACAAACACTCTTTAAAAATTTAAGTATAACTTTAAAAACTCGTTTAAATTTATTTAATTTAAATTTTTTACAACGTTTTTAGCCAAGCTCAGAAATTTTTGTGGTTAATTTGCTTATTTGGCCAAACATAGAGCATAATCCCTGCGGCTTTATTGTAAAGTATGACAAAAACTCTTTAAAAATTTAACTATAAGTTATAAAATATTTTATTTAAATTTTTTACAACGTTGCTAACCCAAGCTCATTTTTGTGGTTAATTTGCATATTTGGCCAAACAATGACTATTTTATTGCTCAAACAATTTTGCAACCGTTTGCAAATATCGCCACAAAAATAACGCCATTATAGTAAAATTTTTAAATTGACAATTAAATGTTTAAGTTATTATATCTTATTTATTACACATTTTTATAAGTTGTAAAAGAAGACCCCAAAAGATAGATTTCCATAACAAATAACGCGATTAAAAACACTTTTAAAAACTCCAACTTAAATGGCAAATCTAAAATAAAATCTTAAGCCCAAATTCAATCAAGTTGAATAAGCCTCAGTTAATTAATTTGGCGTATAATCCAGGTCTTTCGTGTGCAGTTAATTAGGCACACGCCAAAACCAAGTCTTGTGCGTCGCTTAATGAATCTTGAAATCAAAATCTTCATGTTGCCATTGACAAGTACAAATAAATGGAAATCGTTAAGACCAACCGACCAAGCAACCGGTTAAAACTAAGCGTTAAGCGTAAGACAAATTTAGTTGCTGATTCGGGGTAGTTACTCCGATCTCGAACTCCGATCCGGTGCCCGATCCTACATATATACTCAGTGCGTAATTAGCCGCGGCATCGTCGATTTATCATCGAAATGTGGCGGCCATAAACAAATGTCCCAGCCTTGGCGCCACTTGCTATTTTTATTATTTTTTTATTTTTCAATATTCGGTTTTATTCGTTTTGGGCTTTTCATTAAATATTAGCCACTGGCTCAGCAGGTGAAGATGTTTACCCAGTTACCCAGTATTCGGATTCGGATTTGGATCCGAGCTCTCGATATTGCGCAAAGTGCCCGCCGACAGAAATCAATAAAGTATTTCTCGGCGGCGGCTTGTGCAAGTCGGCGATGTCATTGGATCGGACAGCGCTGCATAATGATGTTATTCCGATGGCCCACAGAACGGAGATCCATGGGGCTAAATTAGCCATATTCAGACATTCAGAAATGTGGATGGTATGTGGGTGAGTCCCGTCGCGAAATTACTTGATTATTACTTTGGGAAATGCATAAATAGTGAACACATGTAACTGTCAGTTATGCAGATAGAGGCTGTCGGAGAATTATCGACGTGACGAAAACAAGATATAAAGAATTTTGCCATTTGCTTATGCAACTATTTAGCTTTTGGATTGTGGATCAACTTAATTTTAGATAAAAGCTCAGCATGAAGAACTTTAAAGCTTAGTCGACTTTGAAGACGATTAATTTATTAAACTTTTTTAAACCAAGATATTATTAGTTAATCTTGTAGAAATTGCATAGGAAATTGCAGTGAGACAAACTAATTAAAAAGTGTCCAAGCTGAAGTTTGTATACCCTCGCCTTAAAGTATTAGGCATAAAGCTGAATTCTTTTAAAACCATTGTTTCCAGAGACTCAAATATTATTAGACAAATCAAAGCTAAAAACATTCATAACGAGGCTAAAACAGGCTTAATTTCAGTTCGGAAAGCTTTTCTATGCTAGTTTTTGTTTTGTTAATTAACCTGGATTGACTTAAGAAATTCAAAATTTTTTTCTGTAAATTGACAGGTTATGGAGAGGATCAGGCTCTGCCGGCTGTAAATGGCCAGTTTCTGGAGAGGATCAGGCTCTGCCGGCTGTAAATGGCCAGTTTCTGGAAAGGATCAGTCTATGCCGGCTGTAAATGGCGAGACCGGAGGAAACCCAACACTGGGCATGCATGAGGCCAGAGTGGCCAGCCAGCAGGCCAGCCAACAGGCCAGCCAGGCCAAAAAGGCCAAGAAATATCGCCTCATATGTATATCAAGTAAAAAGGAGCCAGGATTTAATTATATAGAAAATATCTGAGTCACAAACGAGAAAGAAAGCTATCTTCGGTAAACCGAAGTTTGTATACCCTTGCAGTCAGCAATTGGATCATTGAAATTCGATCCATTTTGGTAATGTTAAAAGAAAAATGTCAAATTATGTAAATTTTGTAAATTTTACATTTTACATGTAGAGTTTTACATTTTCATATAAATCGACCGATCCCTTCTATGGCAGCTATATGATATAGTTGTCCGATCTTAATGAAATTAAAACCGTAATTCTAAAACTATAAAAAACGACTATATCTCGAAATTATAGAAATTCGTTGAAAAACAGAGAAGTTAAAATTTTTTTTACATTAATTTCCCCATCATTTCTATGGCAGCTATAAGATATAGTGGTCCGATTTCGGCCGTTCCGACATATATACTGCGTGCTAATGAAATAAGACTATGCTGAAAATTTCAGCCCGATAGCTCAAAAACTGAGAGACTAGTTCGCGTAGAAACCGACAGACGGACAGACGGACAGACGGACAGA